>VZTL01072121.1:126352-180678 GCA_013400535.1 Scopus umbretta | reverse complement strand
CCGGGCTGCCTCGCCCGGCCCCGGGCACCGGCGGCACGGGAGGAGCCGCTGCTGGGACTCCGGCTCCGGCTGAAGGCTCCCGTGGGCAGTCGCGGCCTTTGGCTAGGCGTGCGGGAGGGAGAGACCGTGGTGGGCCCGCAGTAGGACAGGCTGCCTGCTGTTGTCTGTCTGTCCGGCTCAGGCAGCCCCGAGGGACAGGCAGGGCCGGGGGCCAGGCGGCGGGGCAGGGTGTCTGGGCTGGGGAAGCTTTCGGGAGGAGCGTGAACACACGTCTGTGCCTGCCGAGAGGCGTGAGGTCTTCGTTGGCGTGGTCAGTGCTGGAGAACGGGCAGCCCAGGCAAGTGTTTCCATCCCTGCTCCTCACAGCGGCAGGAGGGCCCCGCCTGTTGTGGCAGGCCTCCGTCATGGGCTCCCTGTATTTGGGGCCCTTCCTAAGGCCGTGTCTTAGTGCAGTGATGGAGCAGGAGATGAACATGAAGGCCCCCGAAGTGTGTGAGGAAGACGAGGATGGATGTGAAAAGGTTCCTCAAGGAAGGAGTCTGTCCCTGCTGGGCAGATAGGAACATCGCAGTCGAGCAGGGTGCTGCAGCGTGTTTTCTTAAAGCCATGTCAGGTTGGTGGTTGCCAGCACAGCCCTGTGCAAGGTACAGAGCACAGCAAGGTGGCGAGCAGTTGCCAGCAGGCGCACACAGGGGGTGCGAGCGAAGGGGAGTGGAGGAGATTGGCGGGGCCTTGGGTGTCGCCTCCGCAGGACCCTGTCTGCACCAGGCGACGCAGCTTTGGCTCACACACCCTGCCTTCTTCATCTGAGACTTTTCCAGGGTGAGTCAAAGGCCAGATGTTTCTTTTCAGGCTCACCGCTAGGTGGGCCCCACATCCTTGCTGTCCCTGGGACAGGTTCTGCACAGGCAGCAGCAAAAATGTGGCTCCTGGCTTTCACCAGGTTTTAGGGGGAAGAATGAGGAC
The DNA here is from genome assembly GCA_013400535.1 of Scopus umbretta. Lineage (NCBI taxonomy): Eukaryota > Metazoa > Chordata > Aves > Pelecaniformes > Scopidae > Scopus > Scopus umbretta. Next base: position 179,712 of record VZTL01072121.1, on the reverse strand, counting down.
TAAATGAGAAATGGGAACATGCTTGGAGACAGGGCTGGAGCCCTCAGCAGGAATGATTGGACTCTGATTCGCAAAAAATGCGGCAGAGTGGTGTAGGAGGGGGCAGGTTACTAATTTAGCGCCTGTACAATCAAGGGCCCCCTCCTCCAAAGTGCATCAAAACTGGCTGGAGCAGCTGCAGGAGTTGCTCTCCCATGCTTCTCCCTGCCGTGGGCAAAGAGTGATCAGTTCCCTTGGCACTGTGGCCCTCTTGGCCCTTGACACAGCCTGCTGCACGGCTGCAAAGTAATTTCCCTCCACAGTGGAATGACCCTGCAAAGCAAAGGAGAGGAGGCTCTGAGCAAGGCAGTGTCATGCGGTGGGTAGAGCAGCTAACTGGGATGCATGGGTTTGACTGGGGCACAGCTGGTCAGTCACAGGCTGTTACATCCCTGTAGGACAGGGATACCATTTGCCATGCAACATAACTGTAAGTAGTAAGATTGCTGTAATTATTTTGCTGACTCTGTCCAGAAAACACCAGGAAAACCCCAAGAGCAACCCTTCCTGGTGCCTCAGTTTCCCCTGCTGTGAAGAGGTGCTGATAACCTGCCTCTTCCCCTGCCTGTCTTCCAGCTCAGGTGTTACCATAACTGCTAATACCATTCATGCGGTTGGGCTTTTCCAAGCCCAGCTGGACTTGCCAGGACACAATCCAGCTGAGGTGTGTTGGGTTCCTGCATCCCCAGGCATCCTCCATACCCTGAGAGCATGACTGGGGAAGTAAGGCAGAGCAAAGGGGTGTTTGAGTGACCAGTGCCAGCCAAGGGCTTCCTCTGCCCCTACAGAAAAGCAAGCCAGAGCACTTTTTGGACTCACCATGATTCCTCAGAGCTCTGAGGTTGGGGTCAAAGTTCTTGTTGGTGGGATGGACCTAGCCCTAGGGGCCCTACAGCCCCAGGATCACAGGGTCCAGGGCTCAACTGAGCAGTTTGCACCAAATCCTGCAGAGAGAGGGGACTGATCAGTTTGTGGCGTAACCGTCTTTGGGAACAACCAGTATTGGGTTCTCCATCTCAATCTAAATAATATGATTCAGCAAATGGGGCTGCATGTGTTGCCCCAGGCAGCCCTGCTTGCCGGTTTGGGCAAGGGAGGCCAGGGAACTGGGGAAAGAGCTGACCTGGGAGAAAGGCACTTTTCTTTCAGAGACGTTTGCCCAGCGCAGGGCAGCCTGTTTCCACCCCCAGCCCAGGTCAGTGGCATGCAAAGCACTTGCCTGCCTCCCGATGTGCCGGGTAAAGAAGCAACAGCTGCAGGGGCCCTTTCGCTGCCTCAGGAGCTGTGACAGCACCCGGGAGCCAGGCCGGGATCTAAATTTAAACTCATGCTTTGTGTGTTTGTACATGCGAGTGCAGGCTCCAGCCCCCACTCCCCCACCACCTCCCCTGCTGCGCGGAGGAGACAGACGCCACAAGGAGGGAGATCCAGAGGAGCTCCAGCTGGCTGGGACCTGGGGAAGGGGGGCTCGGTTGTGGGGCAGGAGGGGGAGAAACGGCTAGGCGAGAAACACCATGGAGCCCACTTCTCCCCAGGATGACGTGAAGAAGAGGCAACAGAAGGAGAAGTCCAAGAAGCCGGTGCCGCCAGCAGCCCCTCGGCCAGCCAGGGCTCTGTTCTGCTTAACGCTGCAAAACCCGCTGCGGAAGGCATGCATCAGCATCGTGGAGTGGAAGTATCCTTCTGGCTGCGTGGGCTTGGGAGCGTGTGTGTGTGTGCTTGTGAGCAGGGGTGCTGGGGAGGGATGGTGGGGAGCAGGACCCCATGAGCTGCAGGTGGGAGAGCTGTCAGCCCACTTCAAGCCTGTGCTGGCTGTCTCATCTGGTCTGTAAGAGGCAACGAGGTGCTCGGGGAGCCCCAGTAGGGTGTGTTGGCAAAGGCAACGGCTGTGCAAACTGGGGGCATGAATAGGCTTGTGGGGGAAGCTGGGGCTGAGAAGTGGGTAAGGCCATGAGGACCATTGGTAGGGTGGTGTGGGGACAGGCAGGGACAGCCTGGGTGGCAAGGGACTTGTGGGAGTGAACACATTTTGGGCTGGCAGGAGCTGTTCTGGGTACAAACAGGGGAATGGCTGCTGGAAGGGGAGAGGGTTTGGGATGTGACGAGAGGGCACAGTGCCCATCCTGGGATGGGGAGGGGGGCAGGCAGAGGAGGAGGGCCAGGCTGGGGGAGCGGGAGCTGAGGACGGAGCTGGGGACAGCAGGCTGCCCCAGGGGAGAGGGTTGGGGGTAGGTAGTGAGACCGTGGTGAGCTGCTTGGGATGGCTCTTTGTATGTGTCACCGCTTGTCTGATCTCGCAGCTGCTCCCTGCCCTCGTGGTGGGGGCTGGCCAGCATCCCCTGAATCCTTGCCAACACCATTGTCCTCTCAGCCCCCTTTCCTGTCTCTCCCCAGCACTGTTCAGCACTCCAAGGTGAAGGCTTTTGCGAGTGGCACGGTTCAGAGGGACAGTATCTCTCTGTCAGTTAGGGATGGGTTTTGGGTGGTTGCTCTTTGATTGGGCATCTTTTCACTGAGGCATTATAGCTCGCAAGTACCAAAATGTCATGTTTCTGCCACCTATCCAGGAACTATTTTAGGCCAGTAGATACCGCCTTGTTTACCTGTATTTTATGGAAGGGAAGAGGATGGGAATCAAACATTTCACGATGGCTTCAGCAAAACATTTGGGCTCAGGCAAAAGTGCTGGAATTTGGGGATGTTTCCAGCAAATCCGGTTCTTCCATCCCAGCTTTTCTCATGTGAGTTGCTGAACCTATCTGCATGTTCCTGGCCTTGGCAGGATCATCCCAGCCCTGGCCAGGCTTTGCTCCTCTTGGAGGTGGTTTGATTGCCCAAGGGCTGCGGGGCCAGGCCCTGCCCTTAGGAAAGGCTGGCTGTGCTGCTGTACGCGTAGTGCTGTGGGGACACCAAAACCATGCCCCCACACTGCCAGATATGCCATCTTGTTCAAAGTCTGGGGTGCCCATTTGCAGGCACGCAGGGCATGCTCACACCTCTTGTGGTGCTGTGCTGGCCATGGATTTGGCCCCTGTTCCTTCACTGCAAAGGGGCTCTCTGTCCTTCGAGGAGCAGGAGCAGAGCCAAGATTGGGGAATTCTCTGTTTCTGCTTCTCTGGCACAAGGACTGGGTTGTTCCACAAGCACATGGAAGGGTACTGTGTCTGTGTCTTAAATAGGCACTGAATATGGAAGAAACTTGTGCATACACCCTAGTGGCAGGGGAAGAGCTGAAAATAGGATTTACATCTTCCAACATGCTCAAACACATTCCTCATCCTGGGCCAATGCATGCCAGAGAGAGTGCATAGCACAGTGGGGGCCTTTCCCACATCGGTGCCCTGGAAGGGAAGTGTGGAGGGGAGAGGTGGGTGTCCCACCAGGAAGGCTGCAGGTGCAGGTGGTTCTGACCTGTGCGGGACAAATGATCCAGGGCATCGGGTTTCTCCAGCGCCCCTCTTGACCCTGGCTGTATTTATACCCAAATGCACCTGGCTGCCTTCGTTCAGGGATCAGGGTTTGCAAGGCATGGCAGGGTCGTTCCAGTTCTTGCAGGTTGTTGTGGACTTCAGGGCCAGGCAAGCTGCCAAGGGGAGATTAGCTGTGACCATTTTCTGTGGGGATACCTGGCATCTGGGTTCCATACGGCACTGAGTACAAGCATGTGCCTGTTCCTTGGGCCCATCTCTGTTGTATAGCTTCTGCTGTCAGAGCACAAAGTTGAGCCACAGGAGTGGGACAGAGTCTTTTCCAGGCAGTTGGAGAGTGGGGAGGATCACTGCACTCAGCCTAGGATGGGTGAATGTCAAGCTGGCTTGAGGCAGGGGGGGTTTTATGCTGAAGTTTGCTCACATCTTAAAAAACATGTTTGTTAGCACAAGGAAATTGGGGTACTCTGCAAATTCCTGGGCATTGTGTGCTCGACAGCTAGCCTAGCAAGTTGATGGTTGCTGGGACACATCTAGCTTTGTGGTGTCACCCTGATATTCCAGGTTCATTTTGCAGCTAGGAGGACTTCAAGGCAGATGGATGAGGAGTCTGGGGACCCTGGCGGACCACAGAGCTGCAAGGCACTAAGGGCCTAATTTTCGCTGCAAGGCAGATGTTGGAACCCTTGGATGCTGTGTGACAGGAGGCTGCAGGAGAGAAAGAAGTGAGATTGCAGGACAAGGAGATGAGGAGGATGTTGAGGCTCTGGCTCAGTGGCAAGAGGCAGAGACACCATGTCCAGTGACACTACATGTCTCTTTGTTGGTTCAATGTGTCCTACTGCATTTCTGTCTAAAAAAGGTGCCAGACTCACAGACTTGCAAACAGCAAGCTAATTCCAGTTACAAGATAGGTCACCCTTCAAGGAGGAGGAAATAAGTATGTAGCTGTTTTCCCAGAGCAGGGGAACAGGCAAAGGCTCTTTCCCTCCTGGATGTCAGTGGCTAATGTGGCAGGATCTGAACCATGATTCCTGCTCCTTTTTCCACAGCTCTCTCCAACTTGCTCCATGATGCTGAATGGTCCCTTCACCCTTCCACCACTGCAGCCACATGGAGACTGGGATGAGCGTTGGCAACGTTCATCTCACCCTGTCAGAGCAGGCAGGGAAGCCTCTAATCCCTGGGCTCTGCCCCATTACGTGGAACACACAGGGGAACAGCTTTTCCAGCTGACTTTAGTTTTTAAAGTGTCATCAAGCTGATGGACAGAAGGGTCCAGAAAAAGCAAAATACCCTGAGATGAGCAGAGGATACAACTGACAGCACTCAGCCAGCTCAGCAGGCCAATATGGAGAGAATGTTCCCTAGGTGCCCCTTGCCTCATGATGCTGGATTGGACAGTGGTATGGCCACCACAGCCCAAGGCAGGCCTCAGCATAATTATCTGGAAAGCTGAGTTAATCAGTTGATTAACCATGATGTAGGGAAGCATCAGTATGGCTGCAGGGCCTCTCCGCTGGGATACTGAGTTTCGAGGGCTGTGCTGGGATCTCTAGTGGCAGCAGTCTGAGAACAGAGTTGTTCCTGAGAGCTGTTGTCCTTTGGAAGGTCTACCCAAAATGAGATGGTGATGCTGGGAAATCCTGTCTTGTACTGGAACCTCTGTACCTGCTGGACAAGACTTACCAATTTTCCCATGATGGCAGGTTGGTAGTTACAGATGGGAATGGGAATGAGAGATCTCAAAATAGTTTATGGGGGTAGACGCTGGCTGTGGTCGTAAGTGTGGATGTTGGCTGGTAGGACAATGGAGAGGAGAAGGGGCTGGAGGGGAGTGTGATGATTTATGTCACTGTTGATTTACACTGTAGGTGGGTCTGAGCCAGTGGGCAGCTGGACCAACATTTTCATTTCCTCCATCTGCTTTTGGTTTCAGTGGCTTCCAGGGGTACAGGCAAGGCAAGTGGATCAGGGACAACTGAGGTGTACTTGTCAAGAAACGTTATTGGCTGGGAGACTTTGAGATTAGCATTGTGACCAAAAATGTTTCTTGCGGGTTTTTGTGTCATGCTGTACTCGGCTGTCTTCTGGCAGCATGGGACCACTAGATGAGTGGAAAAGACCCCTTTGCTTTTAGGTATGTGCATAGCTGCATGGTGTGGTGGCTTGGCACAGGCACTTCAGAGCTGTAGCAGGGCCTGAATGTGACGAGCATAGGGGCAGCAAAAAATGATGCCTGTCTTCTGACCAGATGTCTGCTGCGCTCCCAGGGTGGCAGGTTTGGACCATGCTGGGAGGAACAGAGTGGAGTCCCTGGGGTGAGAGCCTGGCCACGGACAAGGTCCTGGAGCTAGAGTTTGAGCTGTTTTGGGGCTTCAGGAACATGATAGCTGAAGTTTGACCATGAGGTTTCAGTGGCCCAGCAGAGCAGAGACAGCAGCAGGGAGTGACAAAGTGCCTGTCCTAGGGCCTTCAAGGGGAAATGGCAAGTCACCCTATTTGTTCAGAGATGTCATAGGGTCCAAACAGCACAATTCCACCTGTTAGGAAGTGGGAAGGAGCTCAGACTGAGCACTCCAGTTACTCCCAGCCTGTGGCACTCCTGGGGACAGTCACAGGACCACTGCCTGCACTGGGGCACTGAGGCTGTAGGACACTTGGGGATGTTAGCAGCTGGATATTCTGCTAGAGGAGACCCTGGCTGAGCTGTCTTGCCCCTAGATATCTCCTAGTCAGGGAGGCACACCCCACCTGAGATCCGCTGCTCAGCAGCATCTCCCTCACAGATGCTGAGTACAGAGGGAGCCAGGGCTAGCACACTTCGAGGGGTGATGCTTTGGTTAAGTGCCTACATTATGCAAGAGGGTCCTGACCCTTCAGGATGATTCACTGAAGGATGATGAGGGAGCAGCTACCAGCTCTCCCATCCCCTCGTTATTCTTCTGCTGCAGCCTTTTAATTTGTGCCCTCTCCCCATATGTCCTGTGCCAAAGCTGCCCCTCTCCAGCAACCATGACCTGAGTGTTCAGGCCCTGCGTCTCATCCTGGTCCATTCTCTCCCTCCCCACAGGCCCGAGAAATGAGCAGCAACTGAGGATGTGCAGAGGGTGAAGCCTGACTTCTCTCTCTGGCTGGTTCTCTGCCCCAGTGGGAGATTGTTTCCTCATAACCAGTGGGGTTTCCCCACACATACCGAGACAGGACGTGGCAGGGCTGTACCTGCTTTTTCATTCCTGTCTCCACTCCTTAACACTTCCTCTCAGACCCTTCGAGATCATCATCCTTCTGACCATCTTTGCCAACTGTGTTGCACTGGCCATCTACCTGCCGATGCCTGAGGATGACACCAATGTTGCCAACTCCAGCCTGGTAAGGCACAGCCCTTCCCGCTGTCCTGATGGCCCTCCTCGCTGGACAGCCAGCTGCTCGGCTTTGAGGGCTCTGCGGAGCTGGCCCCTCAGTGTGGCATGGGTGCAAGATGGTAACATCTGTAGCGGGGGCGTCTGCTGCTGCCCTGTGGGGTGCATTCAGGTGTCATTGGTCCAGCGACAGATGGCTTTTAGTGGTACTGAAGATAGTGTTTACTTCTTATTTCCTTGGAAAAAGAAGAAAAGGGGTCACTATGGGCAATGTGTTATTACGTCTTTTAAAAATAAAACCAAGATAGGTCCACAGAGAAGGGGAATTAAAAATACCCACACACAGTTAATTCTTGGGGTGTTCATTCAGCCTCCCAGTGCGCTGTCTGACCAGCTTCTCTAACACCTGCAAGCTTGGGCAGAGTTAAGCTCAAGACACTGGTTTTGGTTTCTTCCCTGGCCAAGGGGGCATAACAGGATTTGAAAGGTGCAGTTATCTCAGCTGAGAGATTAAAGCAGCGAAGCAAAACTGGAGCAGGTTGAGCACGGAAAGTAGGAGGTGGGGAGAGTGGGGATGGGGGCTTCCCACTGGGAGGGGTTTGGGGATTTGGCTGAGAGCAGGACGTCGGCGAGGGCAGAGCTGGAGAAAGCCCAGCAGCATGTGGCAGTGTGGCATGGCAGGGGGGACAACCTGGCAGCAACCCACCTCCCGTTGCTCCCAGGCAGGGACTGACGCTGCCCAAGAAGAACCAACAGCCTTTCCCATTAATGGAAGTCAGGCAGGCATGTAGTGAGTAACGTCATCTATAAATTAAATTTCATCTATTTGTATTTATTGTATATCAGATTACTTACGCTATATCCTATTGGGGGATTTTTCAGCCTGTTGCCATGCCAACAGCCCTCTGTATCAGGAGCCTAACATCCCCAAGGCCTCTGTTTTTTCATCCCTGCTCTGTGTGTCCCTTTGTCATCGTGTTCTGGTGGCTTTGTAGGAGCAATTGCAGCTAAGAGCTGAGCCAGACCCCTATCACCTCGGGTATCAGGCTGTGTTCTGCACGGGGCCCGCAGGTAGTGCAGCAAAGGCTCGTTGGAAGCGTTTCTTCCTGCAGCAGAGAGATGCTGCAATGCATTTACTCTCTCCCTGTCACTTTTAAAATTGTCTCTATTCATTGCCCAGTCCTCTCTGGAGAGTACTGAGTTTATCTAAAGACCTTGAAATTGTTGAGGAGGCAAAGCACATGAGGGGAAACTAAGTCAGGGCAGTGAGGACATGGCCCCACGTTATTTGTGGAGACAGAATCAAGGCTCACTGTAGCAAGCTCACTGCTAATTGGTGTGCAGGAGCCCGTCCAGCCTGAGCTTCCTTCAGAGAAGCCTTCTGTGTCCCAAGCATTTAATGCACTGAAAGCCACTGTGCTCTAAAGCTGGGGGCTCCAGCAAGGAGAGCCTCAGGAAGGATGTCCCAGGAGACCTCTGCTGCCACTTGCTTTCTGCAAGGTTGGAAAAACTGGAAAGCAGCCACACTTGTGACTCTGCCTTTCCAGGACCACCCAGGGAAGATTTGCACACAGAGTTTACACTAGTTTTAGAATTTAGCCTCACGAAAGCTTTGTTAACCAGAACTCATTTGGGGGGGATAAAAAAAGTATACTTAATAGCCCATAAATCTTTTATTAATCCATTTAGCTCTATCCTGGAAGAAATACTGCTGGTTAATTTCAATGTATTTCATTACTATTCTTTTTGGATTAGATTTCTTCTAATACAAAAGATTTTTTTATGTAATAATGTTTTTGTCTGATTTTGTCTACTTCTAGTGAAATGAAAATAGTTTCTTCAACCCTTTTGAAGTGATTTTGACTCTTCAACTTGGTCAAAGATTCACAGCATTTATTTTCACTTTGACTTGAGTTTCAAAATCGTCGGTGAGCTCTAAATCACACTGTTTGTCTTTCACTAGAAGACTTGCTCCAGTAGCAAGCAATTTCAGAAATGTATTTAGCAAGGCAGGTTACTCAAGGGGTTTAACCCAAGCAAATACAGATATCTGCATGTGGGCTGGCTGCCTGGACTCTGTTTCTGGTCAATGGAGAAGTAAAGGCAAATTTAGAACAGAGTTTGTCTCCTAGGGCAGCTGGTCTCCTCCTGCGGTTCTGATGGGTGGTGCTTGACATGCTGCACACACTAAAGTACCTGTTTTTCCCCACTAATGGGACCCAAGGGTGACTGCTCAGAGGGAGGCCACCCTTTCAGAACATCCAAAAGAAGCTGGGCTGAGTCCCATGTGCTTTGTAAATATATCAGGTAGAGCACGAGGCCAGGTGAGTGCAGGACAGAGCTGGAGTTCAAGCTGTACAGAAGGCACTCTTAATAACCCAGGTAATGGCCTACGTGTAGGTACTCTGTTGGTATCACAGGTAATGGCTTTATGTTTAGGTAGAACGGATGTTTAATATAAAGGAATATGCTTCCAAAAATCCCACCATTTTGGGTTGCATTGGGTTGCAGCTCAGCCACAGGGGTCCCTGACCCCTGTGTTATAAAGCCTGAATGCAGCCCCAGGCACAATTCAGTTACAGGAATATAGACATCTGATGCTGTTGCAGGTGTCCCAGACCTCCATCTGCTGCTCTGGAGGGGTGTGACTTGCTTGTGTGTGCTGTGTAATATCTGCCACCCCAGGACTGTCTCATGTAGCCCAGGGCATCTCCAGTAGCACTGAAAACAGCTATGTTTGGGCAGCTGACCTGTGTCTAACAGTCATTGAGCAGAGATTGCTGGTGTAGTTTTTGAAGAGTGAGTACCTGCTGTGAGGTGTCTGTCCCTTGAGGCTGGCATGGGTCACTCACTGCAGGAAAGTCCTCATTACCTGTGGCTTTCCTAGAGCCTGGAGTCACTCTTGGTCTCCTGGGTCCTCTAATAGCTGTGAGAATAGACCGTGTGCCCGCACGTCTCCGTGCACAGACTTGGTGCATGGCACTTCAGAAACTAGTGTTGCTCTTTTACCCATCATCTTGAGGGATGCACATATCAAACATCAAGTGATCTGTGATGACTGCCTCAGCCATAGTGAGGGTTACCCCTCAGTCTAGCAGCAAAGGTCAGGGTGAGACAGCGGAGGTGATGAGAGCTGGAGCTGCTGGGGGAAAGCAGGGCAGGACCTGACTGGGACTGAGGGGCTCTGTGGGAGGTGCAGGGGCTGATGGTGCAGGAGCAGGAACAGAGGGCATGGAAGAGGGCAGGAGGCTGGGGACAGTTTGGAGGGGTCAGGTAAGAATGTGAGTGCTGAGTCGTGTTCCACATGTTTGTTTTCTGCTGGGAAGCAGAGGTAACTATCTGGCTGTGTTACAGTCACACTGACCCCTCATGGTCTATCCCTGACTTTGATCAGCTGGGAGGCTCTATCCAAGCTCCCCCTCTTTCCTGGGAGGAGACACCAGGGACATGGAGCTGGGGCTCACTCTGGAGAGCCCTGCATGGCCGTAGGGGCTGGGAGCTGACATTGCCAAGCAGGCTGGGGCTGTGTCATGTTGCGTTGCATTGGCATGGTGCGTACTGTTATTCCTGCTGCTCTGCCACTCATTCAGCAGCCACAGGTCAGGTTACTCTGTGTCCCCTAACGTGGTTGAAGTATGTGTATCTGTAGCAGCCCAGTGTGTTATAAAGACCTGCATCTTCTTATAGAGGCTTTTTGAAGGTTGGACTCTTCATATACCCTAATCCCAGCTCTGCCAGGCAGCCTTGCTGCCCTTCCCTAAGCAGCCTCCCACTGTGGGTCACCAGCTCTGAATTCTGGGGGTGATGAGGGGACAGTGGGTGGCAGTGGCACAGAACGGGTTCTCAGCTGCTAGAAAGTGGCCAGGGCTTCAATGAAGTCAGAAGAGTTGTGCCTGTACGAGGTGTGCACCTGGCTTGAAGGGTCTGCTGTCTCCCCCTCATTGCACAGGCACAGGGTTGCTGCTTGGGTCATGAGTGCACAGTCTCCATGCTGACCTGCAATGTGGACAGCACCAGAGCTGGGGGAAGGGCATGACTAATTTCTCCTCAAATCAGCCAGGGCACGTGAAGTAGGGTCTGCACCAGGTGCAGGACATGTGGTGCTTTACCAGGTGTAAAGTCTGCCAGGACAAAATATCCCTTATCTTTTTTCTGATGGTATCTGAAGGCAGCAGTAAGTTTGCCCTGGCTCAGGACATTGCTTTGTGGCCACATGAGTTTCATTGCCAGTATGTGTCCTGCAGCTACACCTAGAGAATCCAGAGAGACATTGCCATGACCTGCCCCACTGAAAGGCTATCCCACCTTAGCCCACTGACAAAGATGTTTGTGAGATGTCTTCATAGTCAGGGGCATGGCTCCTCTTGCTCTGCTAACAGCACTTGCTCATGGTTTACAGCCAGATAAGCCAGTGGAACTGGACCCACAGCTGTAGGACAGGTGATGTGGGATCCCTCCAGCCAGCACTGATAGATCACTGTATAGAACCTTCATACTGGCCATGCCAAGACTTTTGCTTGTACTAGAGAGGTTATGCCAGCAGGACAGATCAGGATGATCCAGCTCCACGTATGTGGCTGGGTCTGCAAAGCACAAAAGTGAGCTGGTACTGTAAGGTAATTGGCAATTAGTGCCTCTCCCAGGGTGGAGGGAATGTAGCCAGGTCACAGGGGGCTGCCTGCTGGCTCTCCCTTGCCCCAGGTTTGAAATTTGCTACTCACTGACTGTACATGGTTGACAAATACCATTGGAGCTGGCCAAAGCATTGTTCATCTGGTTTGGGCTTCTCAAAGGCACCTCCTACAAACAGCAAGTCACGTTTTGATTCTGGGCAAGGGGTTTTTGGAGGGAGATCCCTGCTAGTCAGAGGCCCTGGAGCCTGACTCTGTCCTGCTGGATGAAGCAGGGCAAGGAATTAGCTTTTGCAATGCTTGGGCTCCAGGTTGGATCCTGACACTCACCAGCCCAGGCCTTGGCAGCTGCAGGGCTGCTGTAGCTTGCAGTGGGCTCCTCCATTTCTCCTCTGTTTGCAGCAGGGGAGATACCCCACCACACCACTGACTGCTGGTATAGCTCTGCAGTCCCTCTGTACCTGAAATGATTCTCATGATAGTTGTGTTTGCATGTCTGGGATTTGAAAGAACAGGCTTTTGAGGACAAACTAGGGGGCATCTGTCACTGCTAAAAGGGGGAGGTGAGTGGCATTGAGTTGCCTTAGCTAAAAGCTTGAAGACAGAGCCCTGATAACACCAATAGTCTCAATGCTTAGGTCTTTCCTCTTCCAATTGCTGCTCTTAGATCCAACAAGGAATTGGCACTTGTATGGGTGACAGTCATATGGGGACTTTTGGCATGGCCACTGTTTTTGGATGTGGTAAAACTAAGCAAGCAATGCTTCTGTCTGAGCCCTGACCCTGATTTCTTAAATGGACAGCATTTTCCATTTGGCAAAGCCAGAGTGACCCTGGGAGGAAGGTGTGCTCACAGCACTGCAGTCTTCCCTAGTGGAGACTTGCTCCCAGTATGGTCTCAGATAGATGTGTCTGCTTTTCTGGGTGCAATTCCTTGCAGAGCCAAAGCAGGGCTCCTTTCCCTTCACGGGGTGCAGATGGAGGAGACAGCCCATGGAAAACCAGAAATATAAATACCCCCATCCATCTGGCTGCTTTGGAGGGATTTTAATCCCAGTCTGGAAAGGGCCATCAGCAGCAAGGGCAGTGATCGCAGTGACAGGCAGAACCAGGTGGGCACAGGCAGTTCTTGGCCGTGCTCTGGGGAAAGATGAGCTATTCTGGGCCCTGCAACGGCAGGGCTGTGCTGAGCCCCTGCAGAGGGGTGCCAGGCCCCACCTGGGAGTGGGCGCAATGCCTCTGCCCAGCAGAGCCCCCAGGCCAGTTTCTAGCAGCTCACTCTGCCAGGCAGATGTCTGGCATTAGGCAGGAGGTCTTGAGCCCAAGGCCTCACTTCCCTGGGAGCTCAGGGCACAAGGGAGGACACAATGAAGCTGGCTTGTCCCATGGTGACTGTGTGGTGTCTCCAGGACAGACCCAGCAAGCCCTCAGCTGGAGAGGATGAAGAGAAGGCGGCAGTGCTGCCTGCAGGAGGAAGGCTATGGGAGAAATGGGAGGCTGAGGCAGTAGGGAGGAGAAACAGAGATGTGCAGCGCCCTGGGCCAGGCACCTTTGGGTGCTGGGCTGGGAAGTGGTGGCTTTGCTGGTGTAGTTTGTAAGAACAGGTACCCAAACCAGGAACGTGGTCCTGGCAGTGTGCCATTGAAGGGGTGCAGGGGATCATGCTACAGGCCAGAGAGTGGCATGTGGTGGCTCAGCACGCCATCCCTTCCTGCCCAGGGTAGCCACAGTGCTGCCTGGTGTGCATGGGAGATCACAATTGGTTTGGCAGCCGGGGCTGATCCAGAGACACATGGGGGCAGCCATGCATGGTGCTGATGCCAAGGGAGGTGACAGCCTGGTCTAACAGAGCATCCTCTCCTGCTTGCCTTTCCAATCCCCAGGAGAAGATCGAATACGCCTTCCTGATCTTCTTTGCCATTGAGGCGATGCTCAAGATAATTGCCTACGGGTTTCTTTTCCATACGGATGCCTATCTTCGAAACGGCTGGAATGTGCTCGACTTCTCCATCGTGTCACTAGGGTAACGCAAGGAGGGGAAGCTGCTGGTGCTCGTCTTGTGCCAAGGCCTGGTCCATAGCCCATGAGCTATATTGATTTTTCTAGTGACTGCAGTGGGTTTGGGGGCAACTCGTAGACTCAGTTCATGGTCTTCTCCCATGGGCCCCTTTTTCATGCCCTGACACCCCCTGGGATCCTCTCTAACTCCTGTTTCTTCCCGTCTGACTCCTTAATGCCTCTCAGGTCTCCTCACCCTGGAGAATGGGAGTGGCATGGGGTCCTCCAGGGTTTGGCACACACGGAGAGGGTCCACTGGGCACTAAGGGGTGGAGAGCCCTGGCTGCTCAGCAGTGAAGGTGGTACCCAGAGGAGGGATGCCCAGCCACGAGTGCACCCAGGAGTTGGACTTGGCCAAAAGCTGTTCCCTGGGTCAGGCTGAGTGTGGCTGGCAGATTCCTGTCTCTCGCTTCCCTGCCTGCAGACCACTGACTCCTTAGCATAGGTCTCTTGGTCTCCATCCTCATACCCTTCTCTTTCTCCCTCTCCTTCCTTCTGCTTCTTCCCCTTTCTTCCCTGTTCTGTGCCCCGGCTCTTTCAGGCTTATCACCATGACCCTGGAGCAGGTCAATGCGAAACAGGGAGGGACTTCAGGGGGAAAAGGCGGCTTTGATGTGAAGGCCCTGCGAGCGTTTCGTGTGCTGAGACCCCTGCGCCTGGTGTCCGGAGTGCCAAGTGGGTGCTGGGCACCCTGCCAGCATGAAGGGCTGGCGGGTGGATTGAACCCCTGTGCCTGGCCAGGGTGGCGGGCAATGGGGCAGGTTTCTTGTTGCTGCTGGGTCAAGCCCAGCCACAAAGTGGGTGTGGAGGAGCCACAGGTTCTTGCTCATCCCTACAGCTTGCAGCTGTCAGCACTGGGTATCTGCAGGTTGGCACACATGTCGCTCCCTCCATGGCTCAGTGTCATCACCTTTGGGTGGCCAGTGTGAAAGGGGCCAGGACCTCACTCTAGTTTCTCAGGGCAGGGACCTCCTTATGTGAACTTATGTGAATGCAGCCAGGATGAAAGCAGCAGAACAAATGGAGGGGCATGAAGCAGCCTCCAGCATTGCCTGGTGCCTGGCTCTGCTGGGGTCTTCTGCATGATCACATGGTGGGTGGAGAAGGGATTTCTTCCATCAGAGATTTCAGTTCCAACCCGCCTGTGCCCCTCTTACCTTGGCACGGGGCATTTCAGAGGCTGCTTGCCAGAGGCTGACAGGAATGTAAGGCGCACTCGAAGCTGTTTAGGAACAGCTGTTTAACTGTTTAGCTGACCTCCTCTCCCTTCTCTTTGGTGCAGGCCTTCAGGTTGTCCTGAACTCCATCATCAAGGCCATGGTACCCCTGCTCCACATTGCCCTGCTGGTCCTCTTCATGATCATCATCTATGCCATTGTCGGGCAAGAGCTCTTCAAGGGCAAGATGCATAAGACCTGCTACTACCTCGGGACAGGTGGGGCTGTGGCAGGGGGGCAATATGGCAGAGATGTCTCTGTGTGGCTGCTGTGGGTGCCACAGAGGTTCTGTGGGTAACAGAAAGTCTGGTCTTGCCAGCATCAGGCCCGGGAGTGTGGCAGGACCAAAAGATGTTTGATACAGCACACAGCTTGGTGATGGTACATGGTGTCAGGAGGTGGTGAAAGGGGCCCCTTTTGGAAAGTTTCTGCAGGAGGCTGGGAGGTGCTGGGACCTGCTCTACTTGGCCTGACCAAGTAGACCTGCTCTATTTGGTTCACACCACGGCTTTCCCCCTCAGATGTGATTGCCACGGTGGCATCAGAGAAGCCAGCCCCATGCACCAGCTCTGGCCATGGGAGACACTGCACCATCAATGGCACTGAGTGCCGAAGCGGCTGGCCAGGGCCCAATGACGGCATCACTCACTTCGATAACTTTGGCTTTGCCATGCTGACTGTCTATCAGTGCATCACGATGGAGGGCTGGACCGAAGTCCTCTACTGGGTAGGCTCCAGCAGCTTGGGTTTGGTGCCCAGCTCAGCAGAGGTCACTGCTGGTCCTGCCTTAGAGCAGGGAATTCCCTCTAGGACACAGGACCCCATAGCAGGTCTCTGCCAGTGAAGGACATCCTGTCCCCACCAAGCTTCATCCTGTGATGCACATCCCATAGTGCACCAGGCATGCCTTCTGCATCTCTGCAGGCACTGCCCAAGCTGTCCTTGCTCTCCAGTTAGACAGGAGAGTGCTCCAGCTCCCACCTTTGTGAAGGGGTACAGGCCAAGCCCAGCAATGGTTGGCTGGTGAATGCTTCAGCAAAGCCCCATGTTTTGCAGTCCTTGGGATACTGTCTTGCTGAGGCTTTTAGGCATGGTGCTGGTGTTTATATCTGCTCCCAAAATGCTTGGGTTTGGTTTTACCTCTGCTAAAACCAGATACGGTCATAAGGAGGCAGGGCTCAGAGTCAGGTTTATCTGCTACCATCCCAAGCACTCACTTTAGAGGGAGGAAAGCTCCCAGAGGCTGTTGATGGGGCCCTAAGCAGAGGCAGACAGTAGACAGCATGTTCAGAATGCTTCATCTGCCTCTTTCCTTGCCAGGTAAACGATGCCATCGGGAATGAATGGCCCTGGATCTACTTCGTCAGCCTTATCTTGCTTGGCTCCTTCTTTGTTCTCAACCTGGTGTTAGGGGTGCTCAGCGGGTAAGTGCCACCCCTGTCCTTTCTCTTTTGCCAGTGAGCACGATCAGAGTGTGGACATTGTCTGGTTTTAACTATACAAGAAGAACGCCTGGAAAAGTTTCTGTTCCTTTTCCTCTCTTATTCCTCTCCCATTTTTTTGCATGCTTAGAAACCTTCAGCCTTGAGCTACTTTTTGTGTTAGTGTCCATGACTGTCTGAGATTTTAGCTCAACACGTAACACAGAAATCTTTTCCCTGTAGCGCAAGCAGCTGTCAGCAAACACAGCCATTGAGCACATTATTAGGTGTTTGTAGTATGGTCTGCCAGCACTCACAGCAAAAGAAGCTGAACAGGGAGCTCAAAGCAGCAGTCCTTACCCCGTGGCTGTGGGTTGAGACACTCATTCTCACTGGTATCCACAGCGCTGCTATCCTCTTGTGAGCACACAGGACTTCCTTATGGCCAACCTAAGGAAAACACCTTTGATATGAATACAAGGGAGCCGAGAGAATTATTGTTAGTCTAATTAATGCTTCAAGAGTCTCATCCAAATACAACAATAAGCTATCATCAGTCTGGTTACAATGATCACAACACTTCTGTGCCAAATGACTCAATTAGTGCTAATTCCCATAGCTAATTCCCAGTTAAAGCTGCTATGTACAAAATATCTCTGGTGCGATGCTCAACCTACTGCATATTGCTGTGGTGAGCAATCACTATCCTGATTTTGTTGCTGGGAAGTGTGTGTTGTCCTGGGGAGTGAAGGGGGCTTTTCTCCTCAGTTCTGTGTAGGCTCAAGATCTTTTTCATATGTTTCAATCCTGTGTATGCAAGTGGATCACACTTGTCGTCTCTATTAGTTCACAGGGTTAGTTATACCCTAATTACTTGGATTTGTTAGCCCTCTTCTATGGCAAGAACCATAAAACTGCACAAGGTTAAAAAATATTGGGTATTAATATAACTAAAACAAGGCCAAAACCACAAGACAGACCACAGGCACTGGACCCTTGCATGAAGTTGGCTGCAACAGCTGGATGAACTGGGTAATATTCATCTGATCCTAGAGTAAGTTGCAGGCACAGCAAAAGTTTCTGAAATATTTTTTTGCAAATATAGCTAAAATATGCTTGAGATCAGGAAAATCCAGACAAGGCCTGACAAGTCCTAAGGCTTAGTATGTCTAATTACTGTTACAATGTCTGAGACCTATTACTAACAAATGGCAACATCAGATTGGCTGGGCAGCAGATCTACAGTCCTGCCAGATACCAGGAGAGAAAAGAAATTAATTTAAAAAGAATAAGAGTGGAACCCCCTGCACTGGCAGACCTGTCTTTTCCGTATTACCATGGAAAGAGTATCCTGCTTACTTGCCATGTGATAAGCTCACCTGATAAGGTGGGTGAGACCTCACTTGCTCTAATCCTTAGCAGGGCTAGAGAACTCCCACAACCTCCAACTTCTAGTATTAGTTGGCCTGTCCAACCACAGCATCCTGCAGCAAGAAACTCCCAAAGAGCAGCCAGTGGTGGGGAAGAAACCCTGCCTGCCATCAGGCATCAGGTGATGGCCCCCCATGATCTTGCATGATGGAACAGGGCTAAGAAAGAGGAAACTCACTAGAGTGGTGGCACTAGGTGGTGGCGTATTTCAGGCTTTTATCTTT
Organism: Scopus umbretta; assembly: GCA_013400535.1. Taxonomy (NCBI): domain Eukaryota; kingdom Metazoa; phylum Chordata; class Aves; order Pelecaniformes; family Scopidae; genus Scopus; species Scopus umbretta. The sequence continues at coordinate 161,901 of VZTL01072121.1, read as the reverse complement.
CTACAAGGACTGGCCTGGCACAGGGCTCTAGTACCTGACCTCCACACCGTCCCCCTCCTGAGTCTCACTCTGCTGCTTGCCTCGTCCCAGCGAGTTCACCAAAGAACGTGAGAAGGCCAAGTCACGGGGCACGTTTCAGAAGCTGCGGGAGAAGCAGCAGCTGGAGGAGGATCTCAAGGGCTACATGGACTGGATCACCCACGCGGAGGTCATGGACAGTGACCGGGCCAGGGGAGAAGGTACGAGCTTGGCTTGGTCAAAGACCCTTAGCATGAGAGTTGGGTTCCTAACACTGAGCATCCTAGAGAGGCAGGGTAGACCTTTGGAGAAGTCATAAAGACTCATTTTGCTTCAAAACCTGTGAAACAAAATGCTTGGACTTCTGCAGAACAGTTTCCTTCCTCTTTTTTTTTTTTTTCCCCCTGAGTCATTTTATTGAATCTGACCCAAACTAGCAATATCGTGGCCCTCATGCTAAACCCGCATGCCCTCAACCACTGTATTTAGTATTTGCAGACTACTAGCAAGGCCCAGGTCTCCTTTGGCAAAATGCACTTGAAATGGCCATGAGAATTCATGAGGAACATGTGTGCTTTTCTGTGCTGAGGCAGAGTACACATTACAGATGCATTCATTTCTTGCCATTGCTTGACAATTTTGAGGGATTAGAAGTGGCTGAGGGCAGGAGGTGAATATACAGGCATCTAGCCAAAGGCTCAGCAAGGCCTGGGGAGCTCTGCTACTGAGCTGCTGTATCTGCTATGCCACCCTGTCTGGTGAAATAACTTTTGATGCCTCAAGCTAAGCTGATAGATGTGTGCAAAGAGCCTTGGGGAAACAGTGGGAAAGACAAAACGGCTCTTCCACACCTGTGGCCAGTGCTCTTACAAATATCCTTTTGTTCAGCATTTGCTCAGATCACAACTGACCCCAGTTTTCTCTGTGCTGGGAGTGTCTCGCGCTGGGGGAGTCTACGTACCCACTGCTGACTGTTCAGGCTGCCTCTCTGGGTTGCTGCTGCTCTTGCTGCAGGGTGGGTGTTCCTGGTGCCTCCTACTTGGTTTGCACCTGACACTCAAAACCTTCTGCCCAAACTCTCACTGCTGTCTCCCTGGGATGGCATTTATTGATTTTGCTTCTGATGGGGAAGCTCATCCTGATGTGCTCCGGGGAGAGGTTCCCTCCCACATGTTCTTCCCAAAGGCTCCAAGGAAAGCCTGGGATGTCATTCCCTCCATAGGTATGATGCCATCGGATGAAGGAGGGTCAGAGACAGAGAGCTTGTATGAAATTGAGGGCATGAACAAGTGGATTCTCTACTTGTAAGTATGCACTGGTTGAACCATCTGATGCTCTGAATGTGGGCTTGCACAGTCTCTCGCTTGCTGTCCTGGCTGGGCCGGGCTTTCTTGTCAGCCACTGGTTTCTGGAGGAGAGCCAGGGGCTGTGTGCTCGGGAGGAGATGCAAACATTGCAGACAGCAAACAGGGAATTTTGCTCTGGTACTGGTGAAAAACTACTTCAAGGTGAACAACCTCTTCACTTGGGGACCAGGCTCCAAGCATCCTCTCATGGCCCATGCAGCGTGTCTTGTGATTTAGGAGCTGGGCCTGTAGCAGCCAAGTGGAGGTGACTGTAGGCCAAAAAGGAGCCAGGAGATGTTTGCGTGAATGAACTGCAATGCCTGCATGAAGGCACCGAGTGCCGGGGCAGGGTTATGTTCCTCAGTCCTTTTCAGGGAAGGCCTCTGGGGAAGGGGGCAGGGGTGGCTCTGCTCTGCAGTCTTCAGGCACAGCCTTGGGATGGGCAGGACCGGCTGGCTGGCCCTGCTGACCCTTTGGCCGTCTCTCCAGCCGCCAGTGGAGGCGTTGGAACCGAATGTTTCGTAGGAAGTGCAGGGATGTGGTGAAGTCCAAGTTCTTCTACTGGCTTGTCATCCTGCTGGTGGCCCTGAACACCCTCTCCATTGCCTCTGAGCACCACTTCCAGCCAGAATGGCTGACACAGGTGCAAGGTGAGCAAAGAGCTGAAGGGAGAGGGCGGGCCCAGGACACCCTGCTGCCCTGGAGACATGCGTGAACTCTTGCTGTGCATGCACAGCCATACGCATGGCACAGGAGCTGTTAGACACATACAGACTTGCTCGTGCACCCAAACAGCCTGCACACAAGTGTGTGTACACCATCCCCGCTGCACTGTCGCACAACTGCACAATGAACATGTGTGGTGCACAGTTATACATGCACAATATATATTCTTAGGGACATGGGTTAGCGTGGTGAATACGCGTAGGGTGTACACATTTACACCTGCCCGTGCATAGTACAAACACACATTGCATGCACTCACGCAGTACAGCCACACACACTTATATATGCAGTCACACACATTTATGTATGCAGTCACACTACCTGCACCCCCCACAAGCACACACACAGACACATGGAGTACAGCTATGCACACATGTACGCAGCTCAGCCACACATGCACAGCCCGGTACAGATGCACGCACTGCGTGGACTCACGTGCACAGTACAGCTGCACTCACACATACAAGCACACAGTTGCACATCACCCTTCTCCTCATCTTCCTCTCTTTTGTGCTCCCTGAAAACCAGCATTTGCTGCAACTGCAGATCAGGGCTCAGTGGTGGGCAGAGAAGGGAGGTGAGCAGCACTGCCCTCCTTCCCTTCCTGCTGCACCATGCTGAGATGAAGAGGTCCGTGCTCTGATGGGCTGCATCTCCCACCCCAGACAATGCCAACCGGGTGCTGCTAGCACTCTTTGTGGCTGAGATGCTGCTGAAGATGTACGCGCTGGGCCTACGCCAGTACTTCATGTCTCTCTTCAACCGCTTCGACTGCTTCGTGGTGTGTGCGGGGATCTTGGAGACCATCCTGGTGGAGCTTGGTACCTTGTCACCCCTGGGTATCTCCGTGCTGCGTTGCATCCGTCTCCTCCGTATCTTCAAGATCACCAGGTTGGGGAGGGAGCTCTGGGTGCTGGGGGCTCGCAGTCCTCAGGCATCGCTGGCCTTGTCCCTGGGGAGGGCTGCAGCATGTGCAGAGCTGGTAGCTCCTGGATGGAGGAAGAAGGCCAAACTGGGGATTTCTGTCTCCAGGACATGGTCTGGGAGTGGCAAGGAAGATAGAGCAGGGCTTGCTGGCAGTCTCTTGGGGTCCCTCTCTTGCTCTGGGTTCTGGGGTGTTGTAAATGGGGGTGCTGTGGGCCAGGACTCGGCTTCTCTTTCTGGCACCAACCTGCTGTGTGCTCATCCCCCTTCCCCATCCTGCCTGCTGGTGCCCTGTGCAGGCAGCAGGGTGTCTTGCCTGTCACACCATGCCTGGAGCTTCATTTCCACCTCCTGGGGCCTGGCTGGAGCAGTCCCAGTGCCCAGCCAGTGCATGGTGCTGGTTCAGAGCCCCCCTTTCTGGGTTGCCAGCACATCCCCATTGGCCAAGCAGTCTGTTCCCTGCACCTACCTATTTAGTCCTGCCCACAACCTTCCCTCCTTCACCTCCCGCATGCTCCTGTCTCTCTTATCCCCAGGTACTGGACATCCCTGAGCAACCTGGTGGCCTCCCTGCTCAACTCAGTCCGCTCCATTGCCTCTCTGCTCCTCCTCCTCTTCCTCTTCATCATTGTCTTTGCATTGCTGGGCATGCAGCTCTTTGGGGGCAAGTTTGACTTTGAGGACATGGAAGTGCGGCGCAGCACATTCGACAACTTCCCCCAGGCCCTCATCAGTGTCTTCCAGGTATGGGGTTGTGGGAAGTGCAGCAGGGGGCTGGAGGACAGGGTGCTGGGAGTCTCACGTGGGCCCTGCGTCTCCTGGAAAGAGCTCAAAGAGATGTGGGTTTGTGGGAGGTGATGTGGCATTGCAGCAGGAGCAGGGAAATGCAATTGGGGTCATAAGCAGTAGTGCAGGTTCAGGGCTGGAGCAGGGAGGTGGGGTTTGGCCGTGGGGCTTTAGGGGCTGCAAGGGCTTGGGGCTGGAGCTGGAAGGGCAGGGTTGAGCTGTAGGCTTCTGCCGTGCTCTGCTGCAGGGGCTCTTGAGTCCCTATTTCTGCTCTGCTCTCAGATCCTGACCGGAGAGGACTGGAATTCAATCATGTATGATGGGATCATGGCCTATGGGGGCCCTTCCTTTCCTGGCATGCTCGTCTGCATCTACTTCATCATCCTCTTCGTTTGTGGAAACTGTATCCTCTGCCTGTGAAGCCAAACCCAGGCTGCCCGTACCCAGCCCCACAGCATCAGCTACACAGGACTGTGAAGCCGGGGGGAGATGGGCTTCCTTAAGTTTTTCAGTGCTTGCTTAAGCTTAAGCTTTTCAGTCCTGAACAGCAGGGGAACAAACCACAGGCTTCAGGGCTTGCACTGGTGGTGGCTGGGGTCTGGAGTCTGGAGGAAAGCACGCCACAGGGCAGGTTTGGATGACCAGCAGGCATAGTTTAAGCCACCAGTCAATGTAGTAACAGGACAGAGCTCGACAGACTGAGCTAAGGCAGAGAGAGGGCAGCCAGCCCAGAGCTCAGTACTCACAAGGATGGGTGCAGGGTTAGGGATCACCAGCCAAGTTTGTCTCAAGAGCTCAACTCCAGGAAGGTTTCTCAGGGCACCCTGGAGACCGTGGGTAGCTCTGGCCACATCCTCCAAATGTGAACCAAGTTAATGTCCTTAGTGCTCTCCCTCCAGATATCCTCCTCAATGTCTTCCTGGCCATCGCAGTTGATAACCTGGCAGAGGCTGAGAGCCTGACCTTAGCCCAGAAGGCCAAAGCAGAGGAACGCAAAAGGCGGAAGATGTCCAGGTGAGTGTTGCGGTCCCTGGCAGTGGGAGCTCCCAAACCAGGTGCTTTGGTGTAAGGGAACAGAACAACATTTCCCATGCCTGGGCCTGGAGTTAAATTCCTGCTCTCCCCTCCCCTTCACTCAGAGGTTACCCAGAGAAGTCTGAAGATGAGAAGCAGATGCTGGCAAAGAAGCTTGAGCAGAAAGTGAAGGGAGAAGGGATTCCCACAACAGCCAAGGTCAGTGCTGATGGGGCTGGGCCTTGGGGAGCTCCTGGGACCAGGCTCTTCCTCTCACCAGCCAGGACTGACAAAGGCTTGGAGCCAGCCTGGGTCTGGACTCTTCTGGGCCAGAATTGCTCCTCCCCTTAACATCCTCTGGTGATGGGGGCTCTCTGGGCCTAGGCAGGACATGTTGCCTGGTGAAATACGTCCATTGCTAGGGATCCTTTTCCTCGGATTCATTTCCTTGGCCGCAGCCAGTTGTCAGTGGTTGAGATGGGCTGGTGCACACCAGTGTGGAGGGGAGCAGAGCAGGACAGCAGCATCCCAGACCTCCTTTATGTCCATACCAGCATCCCCTGTATGTAAAACCCTCTATTCAGCTGTGCTGACTGCATGCCAAGCTGCCTCTTATAATCATCTGCCCAACAGCTCCTTCCCTATCCACTTTCCAGAGATGTCCCATGGGAACTCACCCAGGAGTCACCCTATGTTTTATTCCACCCCTGCTATATGTGCATGGCCCCAGGCTCTTGCCCAGCACACATTCCCCTGTCCCATCCTCTTGGTATTGCTCTTTTCTCAGATTGCAGCATCCCTGAGGTGTTTCTCCTCATCCTGCTCTATCCTGGGCCAGGACTCCATGTGCTTGGTGCTGTGCAGGCCAAATGCAGAGACACTGCTTGTCCCACATGGCTTCCAAGATGATAGGGTCTGGCCAACATGCAACATTTGGCAGAAATACTGGCAAACACAGCTGCATGTCCTCCTTTCTGTCTCTGCCTTGTTTCAGTTAAAAGTGGACGAATTTGAATCCAATGTCAATGAGATCAAAGACCCCTACCCTTCTGCAGACTTCCCAGGTAAGACTTGTCCCTGGCAGGGCAGCAGGAAAGCACTGCAGAGGGATGGTGCTAGAACCCTGACTGTTTAAGGAGCAAAGGATGGGCTGACCCTCTGCCAGCCTTAGGGTACTGAGGTCCTTCTGGCACAGATGCCAAATCAGGATTAGAGGACTGCCCATAAGGTCACATTCCCTCTCCCTCTCTGGGTGATTCTTTCCTTTTCCCTCCTCATGGCCACCCTGCAGGTGACGATGAGGAAGATGAGCCTGAAATCCCCCTGAGTCCTCGGCCACGTCCCCTCGCAGAGCTACAGCTGAAAGAGAAGGCTGTCCCCATGCCTGAAGCCAGCTCCTTCTTCATCTTCAGCCCAACCAACAAGTAGGCACTGACCCTTCTCCCTGCCTTGTGGAGCCAGGCCTGGCCCGGGTACCTCTGGCACCAACCCTTCCTAATGAGGTCCTACTTGTGCATAACAGCCAGCTCTGAAGGGAGCTAACTCACTGGGAAAAGTCTTCTTTGTGGAAGGGCTGGCACAGACATCCCTTCATGCCTGGGGTCTTCCTGTCCCCAAAGTTTATCCATAACCCTCTTCCAGGCTACCATGGCCCTAGCTGATGTCCCTCTGGCCCATTGCAGCATCTCATGCCATTTCTGTCCCTGGCAGGTTTCGGATGCTGTGCCACAGAATTGTCAATGCCACCTGGTTCACCAACTTCATCCTGCTCTTCATTCTGCTCAGTAGCATCTCGCTGGCAGCTGAGGATCCTATCCGAGCCGAGTCCTTCCGCAACCAGGTGCCTGTGTAGCTGTGGAGGGTTGGGATGGGTGGCGGAGACCTCGTGGAGACACCCAGCTCCCCAGGAAGCAGAGAGCTTCTTGACAGATGTCATGCCTGGGCAGGTAGCTGTGATTTTTTCCCTGCCTCTGGGAGGGCAGTCCACTCTGGGAGGAGAGACTAGTTGTGTTTTCCATTCAGGGCACAGCTAGTACAACTTTTTACTGCTCCGTGTCTCAGTTTACGTTTGGGTAAAGAGATCCACCTGACAGGGTGTGTGAGATTACCTTGGTTCAAGGCTGTGGTGGCTTGCTGGGGATAGGGACATCCTGTGAGGTGGCAAACTGGACCATTGGTGTGTGCAGCAGCCTGAAGAGCTGCTGACATGGAGCAGTGGTAGCCACAGGTCTAGCCACATGAGACACAAATGGGTTTGCACCCGTGCAGTGTCTGGCAGGGACTGGGGGTCCCACATGAGACGGCTTCCCAGGGCACTCAGTGTTGTGGGGGATCAGATGCTTTCCAGAGAATCAGGTCAAGCCTCACTCACTTGGAAACTGAGAGCTTGGTCCCAAGCTGCACTGGGAAAAAAATCAGCAAAGCTGAGGGAAGTTCAGGAGTCTTCTTGACACTGGGTTTGGAGGCTCTGTTGAGCTAGATGGGCTCCCCAGTACACAGAGTGGAGGGCAAAACCACAATGCCAGGATGTTTGAACACACTGGGGCATTTCCTATGTCACCCAAATCTCATCCAGTTCTGGTGCTTCTGTCCCCAGATTCTTGGATACTTTGACATTGGTTTCACCTCTGTCTTCACAGTTGAAATCGTCTTGAAGGTGAGTCTCTCTGCCCCGTGGTCCTGGCCATGCTCATGACTCAGCATATGGGTCTAGACTGTTTTGGCCATGGGTACTCATGCTCTTTGGGCACAAGCTTGAGGTCTCAGTGAGGAGAAGCTGTGGTTGATCCTCACATCCCCAGAGTTCATGCAGTCTAGGTGGTGTGTGCCCTGTCCCAGAGGCCACGTGTCCCCTCCAGTGAGGTCAGGCAGCCAAGTCAGCTGTGCTGTGACATGGGGACAGACGGGCCATGGCACCAGCATTTTCATTCTGAAATGCCCTTAAGAAAAACTTTGAGAAGTAGAAAGCAGTGGAAATCTGTGGAGTAAACCAATAATTCAAGCAGCTGCTGCATGTTGCTCCCACTCCAGGTCTCTTTACTCTTCTTTAATTTGCTGAATGACTGGGAAGTGTTTTGTCTCCAGCCAGTACAGTACAGAGGATTTCCAGCTGAAGTCAGCTTCCTGCCTGGCTGCAGAAGTAGAGGTCTGAGCAGGATAGGGTTCCCAGGCCATGGAACTGTGAGAAGGCCCTTGTGCCTTGTCCACCTGTGGACAGGGTCCACCTATGAACAGGGGCTGTGGAAGGACCATGCCTCTGAGCCCTGCTCTCCTAACTCCTTCTGCTCCCCAGATGACAGCCTATGGTGCTTTCCTGCACAAAGGCTCCTTCTGCAGGAACTCTTTCAATATCCTCGATTTGCTGGTGGTCGCTGTCTCCCTCATCTCCATGGGAATCGAGTAAGCACCTCCACACTTCACGGGGTGGGCACTGGTCTGTTTAGCCTGGCATGGCAGCTGGAGTGCTGCAGCTCTCTGTGCTGGATGGAGAAGGACCAGCCAGCCCAAGGGCTGGGCATTAGCCCACATGTCAGTGTCCATAAAGTCATGCTTATGGGGACAGGACATGGACAACAGGGAGGCAAACTCCTTGATTGTCAAAGGTGAAGATCTGGGTAGGAATTCAATTTGGAGTTGCTTTCTCCAGCTGCCAGTGTCCCTTGGCCTTATGTGGTGTGGTGGTTTAATGACATCTGCATGTCTCTTCCATCCCTTGCTCTCACCCCTGGTCCCAGCTTGACCTCCATGGCTGCTTGGTGGGGCTGTGACAGGCTGGCCTGGGCAGGGGAATTGCCCCATGTCAGCTCTGCCTTCCTCCTCAGGTCCAGTGCCATCTCAGTGGTGAAGATCCTCCGGGTGCTGAGGGTCCTGAGGCCTCTGCGAGCCATTAACAGGGCAAAGGGGCTGAAGGTAAGAGGAAGGCTGGGGCTGGGGGTCCTTGGCCCATAGGAGTCCTCATGGGAGGTTATGTGGCAGGCATCATGCCCTGTGGGGTTTGTGAGGCCAGGAATCCAATTCTCACTCCCTGTCTGTGGAAGGGGTCTGCCCCATCCCACTGCTCTTGGCAGACTCCCGCTCTTCCTGGGGCCCATTGCTGCAGTAGGAGGGTGTGCGACATACAGCAGGGGTTGCCCCAGGCATACTCACATGTACACTGTCCTCAACCTCTGCAGCACGTGGTCCAGTGCGTGTTCGTGGCCATCAAGACTATTGGTAACATTGTGGTCGTCACAACATTGCTGCAGTTCATGTTTGCCTGCATTGGCGTCCAACTCTTCAAGGTGAGAAGTGTCTCAGATGGGCAGGAGAGACATTCTGCTCAGGCACATCCTGGTCAGGCTCTTCTAGTCATAGGCCCTGGGGATGGTGTCTCCCAGTGTTGAGGTCAGCACAGACTGTACTCTCTGTGCTCTGCAAGAAGACTTCCTGCACCAGACCTCCTGGCAGAAGAGCCTGCAGTGGGAGGAGGGCAGGAAACACCCAGGGTACCGTCAGGTCCAGGCAGCACATGTAAAGGGACCAGCTGCCTCACCCCACTTAGTGCCTCAGTTTCCCCTTTCTAAGGCAGCAAGTGCTTCCAACTTCCTCTGCACTTTGGTTGCAGTGTGTTTCCTTTTCCACACACCACTCTTGCTCTCTGCACCTTGGCTGCTCCAAGGCAGAGCTGGCCCTGGCTGAGCTCAGCTTTCTTCTAATAATCGAGCTTAAAATCCCAGCTGACAGGGGGAGAGCTTTCAGGACACCCTGCAGACTGAGTAGACCTGTCAGCATACCTTAACTTTTAGTTAATTCTATAGTTACTGCTTTCTTCCCTATTTTCCCAGATAGGATGAACTAGATAGGTCTCAGCTCAGGGCCTCAGAAGATTTGTTCCCATCACTAGGCAACGTTTACTTGTCTCAGCTTCTGATTGACCCTATGGTCTGCCATGGCTCCTGAAACACCCCCTGGACTGGGTTGCATAGGCATGCAGAGTGGGGAAGCCAGCAGTGGTGTGAGGCAGGGGCCAGAGTCAGCACAGAGGCAGGGTGGGGACTGACTGTGGGCTGTGAAAAAGTCAAAACTCCCCAGGGCTTCTGAAGTCACAGCAAAATCATAGCCTCTTCTGATCTGTTAAATTCAGGGCAAGTTCTATAGATGCACAGATCCATCCAAGATGACGGAGAAGGAGTGCAGGTAAGAGCTCTCTGCAGCTCAGCCCCAGCAGGGCAGTGGCCAGGGCTGGGAGGGGTGCATGTGGTGGGGGCTGCTTGTGTTCCTGCATTGGGATGTTGCATTCAAAAAGTGGAGCTGAGGTCTTGTGCTGTTCTCCCTCACCCTGGGGTAAATCAGAAGCAAGCACATGGCTATCCTCCCCTCCCAAGGACCAAAGATCCCTGGGCCAGTGCCGCAGCAGGTGGGCTGAAGGGGGCCCTGCCCGGTGAGCACCGCATCCCTTCTGCTGCAGGGGTTATTTCATCAACTACGTGGACGGGGACCCCACACAGATTGAGCTACAGGAACGTGTCTGGTTGCACAGCAACTTCCACTTTGACAACGTCTTCTCAGCCATGATGTCACTTTTCACAGTCTCCACCTTCGAGGGCTGGCCAGAGTGAGTCTTGCTGTGTGGGGGTCCTGCTGAGGGACGGGTCTGTGCTGGGAACAGGTCACTGCCATAGGCCTTTACCATGGTAAAGAAAGAAGAGCTGTCCAGGCTGAGGAGCAGGTCTAGCTGTCCTGGCAGTGGCTGTGGAGCTGGCAGGGTTACTGCAGCAGCCCTGTCCTGCCATTGTTGGATTTGGGATGTCCCCAGAGCTCTCAGTAACCTTCAAGAGGAGAGATGGTCTTTCCCACCTAATTAGGATCTCTGTTGCCTCACATTCCCTTTTGTAGGCTGCTATACATGGCCATTGACACTAATGCTGAGGATACAGGCCCTATCTACAACTATCGTGTGGAGATTGCAATGTTCTTCATCATCTACATCATCCTCATTGCCTTCTTCATGATGAATATCTTTGTGGGCTTTGTCATTGTCACCTTCCAGGAGCAGGGGGAGAGCGAGTACAAGAACTGTGAACTGGACAAGAACCAGGTAATGGGACTACTGGGACAGGGCAAGGTGGACCAGCCCTGGATCTGGCACTGCTGGGGCTGGCTGATTTGGATCAGCCCTTAGTGGTGGCACTGCTGGCACAGATGATTTGAACCTACCCCAGGTCTATTTGCTGCTGGGGCAGGGTCAGCTGGGCTCATGCCTGGCACAAAGCAAGCCTTCCAAGGGAAGGGCAGAGTGGACCAGAACCGGGGAGTGGGCCTTCTGGTGCAGGTAGGGTGCCCAGACTGAGCTGGAGCAGAAGGTTGTGCCCAGTTCTGAGCTCCCCAGTACAAAAGTGACATGGATGTACTGGAGTTAGTCTAGCAAGGGGCCACTGAGTTGGTTGAGGGTCTAGAGCATCTGTCATACAAGGAGAGGCTGAGCTAAGTCATGGACATACTGGACATGGTGGCCAGGGCTGGGAGGGGTGCATGTGGTGGGGGCAAAGGGTCCAGCAAAGGGCCACTGAGATGATTGGGGGTCTGGAGCATCTGTCGTACAAGGAGAGGCTAAGAGCTAAGTCTGTTTGGTGTTGAGAAGGTCATAGGGATCTTACCTATGTGTATAAATACGTAATGGGAGGGTGTAAAGAAGATGGAGCCAGGCTCTTTTCAGTTGTGCCCAGTGACAGGACAAAAGACAATGGGCATAAACTCAAGAAAACAAGAAATTCCATTTAAACATAAAACCCGCCCTTTTTTATGGTGAGGGTGGTCAAGCACTAGAACAGGTTGCCCAGAGAGGTTGTGAAGTCTCCATCTTTGGAGGTATTCAAAACCCAATGGAACATGGTCCTGGGCAACATGCTCTAGCTGGCCCTGCTTTGGGCAGGGAAGTTTGACTAGACCATCTCCAGAGGCACCTTCCACTGTCAGCCCTTCTGGGATGCTGTCGTGTTGTGATTCTGGCTGCAGACATTAAAGTTGGAAGCAGCAGAATTGAGACTGGCATCAGCAGAGGACGTGGCATGCACTGGGGAGGACAGCTAGACAGGGATGCCTGCTGGCCCAGAGGAGGTGCTGGAATGCTCATGTGCTAAGGAAGCCTGCAGAGGCAGCACAGGCACCTTGTACTGAGGGTGCCGGGGATGGTGTGAGCTGCACATGAACCCAACAGAGATGGCCCTGGCTAGCTGGAGAGGGAAGGGCGTGCTCAGCACGCCGCTTTCACCCCTGGTTCATGTGATGTCTTCAGGCTGCTCTTGGCCAGTCCTGAGAGACCCTGGGAAAGTGCTGTGATAACCAGGCAGACTTGGGACTGGAGGGGTTGGTACAAGGGCCGCACAGCAATCTTTGGTGGCAAGCGGTGGCTTTGGAAGCTTGGTCCTGTGTGGGTGCTCTGGGGGTATATTTGCAGAAAGCATAGTGGATACTTGAACCATTGCTGTCCCTGGCCCATGTCGCTGGGCTGAGAGAAGGAGGGGCTCCAACTTGTGTCTGTGGGGACCAGCAGTGTCAACAGTGGTGCTGACTCTATGCCTGTGCCCCTGGCACTGCCCTGTGCCCCTCTGTGGGATCACACCTGCCCTCCCCTCCCCAGCGCCAGTGTGTGCAGTATGCGCTGAAGGCTCGCCCGCTGCGCCGCTACATCCCTAAGAACCCCTACCAGTACCAGATCTGGTATGTGGTCACCTCCTCCTACTTTGAGTACCTCATGTTCTTCCTGATCCTGCTGAACACCATCTGCCTGGGCATGCAGGTAAGGGGCACAGTGCCCACCCATGGGTGGTAGAGGGGTGTCCACCACAGCGGGTGGGCTAGCTCAGCTCTGCTTCCCCTCCCAGAGAGGTTATGGGGAGGGGGTCTTTCATACATAGCAAAGCTCATGGTGTGTGCTCAGCACCCCTGGGGACAGGGGCGAAGTGGGACTGGTTGGATGTGGGGAGCCCAGAGGAGGGGCTGAAGGGGGAAAATTTCCTTTTCGCTGACCATTGCTGAGCCATAAGTCTATGGGAGGGGGATCTGCATCCAGCACACACCTCTGAGCTCACAATGGAGGCTGGACTTGCCGTGGGCTAACACGGCTCCTCCTGCCTTCTCCTCAGCATTACAACCAGTCTGCAGAAATGAACCACATCTCAGACATCCTGAACGTGGCCTTCACTGTCCTGTTCACGCTAGAGATGATCCTCAAGCTCATGGCCTTTAAAGCCAAGGTGAGAGGATGGCATGGTCCAGAGAGGAGAGGGCCTCAGACCAGACCAAGGGGGGTTCATTCACCCTGCATTTGGCATCTCTCCAGTACAAGCACCCCCAGGCCTGCAACTCCAGAGAACTCCTTGTGAGACCCTTGGGGAGCCCCATGCACAGGACCTGTGAGTTTTTGGAAGGACTACTGTTTGTCAGGGCTACCCTTGCTGGCCAAATCCAACCCAATCCAGCTGGCCGTTGTTGCCATCATCAGGGTTGTCTGTCACTGGTGTCGTAGCTCTAGCCACCTTGATCCACCCTCCCTTATTTCACACCACTGAAAGACAGGACCAAACAATTGACCAGAGGGTACAAGGTCTGACCACCATCCCTTCTTCTGGCTTTTCCTGAGGCATCAGAGATCACTGGTGATCCTTCTGGTACCCCTTCCTCCAGGATCCAGCATCTGTCTGCTCCTTGACTTAACCCTTGGATGTTCACTCCTCTTCTCTGGCTCTTCCCCGGCAGGGCTACTTTGGGGACCCCTGGAACGTCTTCGACTTCCTCATAGTGATTGGCAGCATCATTGACGTCATCCTCAGTGAGATTGACGTAAGTGTCAGGCTGCTTGGGCACAAGGGTGTCCCCGCAGAGCACCGCTGCTGGCACCTGCCGGAGGCTGTGCCGCCACACATGCCCTGGGGGGAGACAGGGATGTTGTTGTGGTGTCCAGCTCTGCAGAGTGCTGGTGTCCTCTCCTCTCTCCCTGCTTTGCTTGGTTCTGAGGAAGGACAGGCAAGGATCAGCCCATGGCATGAGCGTGTGGAGATCACAGCTGTGGCCCTGTGAACCTTAAAGCACTGTTTAAACATAGGGGACCATCCCCAGATGACTGACATGTCACTCTACCCCCTCCCCTCCCTTCCCCTGAATCTGTAGGCACTGGTATCCTGTGGAAAACAGTCTACTCACTCAGGACTGGACCATGAGCAGCAGGATGCGTGCCAACCCCTGCCCCACTCACCCTGCCTGTCTTTCCATGCGTGCATCTGGACAGGTGGTCATCCACGCATCCAGCCTCAGATCAGTGCAGGTGGGAAGAAAAAGGGTTCCCACAGCTCCCTGTACCCACAGGACACTGCTGTCCCATGCCAGGGGAGGATCAGACACATCAGATTTCAAGGCATTTGCTTTGCGTGTGTCCCATTGTACAGTGATCCATACATATACACATGCTGACTGTATATGTGTGCATGTGTATGCTCCATACACTATGTCAGAAGCTCGACACCATATAAACTGCATGGCTGGGTGGCTGCAGGCAGTGGCTATATGGTAAGCGCTCTGGTGGGAGCATTTTCAGAGCAGTGCTAGGAAGCCAGCATGCCACTGCCTTTCATAGCACTGGGACATCTACACCCCGTGTCTAGCACTAAAAATGACCCTCTGCACCTGGAGGTCATGTGCTGCATCTGATGGTAACTCTAGAAGCAGCTGTAGGATTGTGTAGATTATAGATTAACCCTCTAGTGACTTTGCATGCCTTCTCCTCTCGGGAGCAGGGCTTGCCAGCTCTGATGCACCGCAGAGCTGTATCTGGCAGAGCTGCTGCCAGATGACCTTCTGCTGCAGGGTGACCTTCAGCTGTTCTCTGTGCTGTGGAGGAGAGGGTGTTCAGGAGCCCTTGGCAGCGGTCACCTTCTTCTCTGGAGGGTGGTCCAGGCTTCACAGAGCTGGGATGAGCAAAACCATCCAGCTTCCTCCCCTGTGACAGCAACATGCTCCTCCCTGCACAGACCTGCTGCACATGGATACTGCCATTCTCTGAGCTTCTGGGCTTCTCAGCCTTGACGAACTCCCAGATTTCATGCCAGTGCCAGCAGCTTTCATCTGTCACCAGGTCCTCCAGGACCCCATCCTTAGCGCCCCAACTCTCTGCACCTGTGATCTTTTTCCATTGCCTGTAGGATATCATTTCCTAGTGCACTACCTCCTTCCCCACTCTGTTCTCACTCAGAAATGAAGTTCAAAGAGTGCTCAAGGCCCTGCGCTGGGCAGAGATTTTCAGTCCCCATGGAGCAAGAGACCCAGTCAGTTGGCACAGATGCCAAGGTACTGCTGTGCTCGGCCGTGGGTCTGTCGAGATGCCCAGGGACACAGGTCACAGGCACCCAGAGGAGTCTGGTGCCCTGGCTGGGCTGGCAGGGACTGACCCAGGTGCTGTGCTCTGTGGGCCGCAACACCGTTGGCAGTGGCAGGGCTGTGCAGAAGGCCACACAGGATTTAGAGAATGGTCCTATATGGCCTGAGCTTCCCTGGTCCTCTCCTCCAGGTCTGGGTGCTGAGGCACTAATAACACTGGTCTCCCCTCCTGGTCCTCCAAGCTCTTCAGGGACCTCCATCACAGACAGTCCTGCTCTGGCAGGTCTCATCACTGGGACCATCAGTATTCCCTCCTGAGAGCAGAGCCCCTCACAGCTGCCCCACCTTTTCTCCATGTGCTTTCTTCTCCGTGCCGCCCACACCTCTCCAAGCATCCCCAAGCTTTTCCCAGCCATCTGGTGATGTGCAGGGGGATTAGGATTAGGAGGCAGAGGGGCAACCTCACCTCCCCTTCGGGTAAGTCTCCTCCCTGCTGAGAGGTCAGTGCAAGGTGGGTCTGTTACCTCTGGTCCCCAGTAGCTGTCTGCAACCACTGCACCCACCATAGATCACCTTGCCAATGCAGGCAGACCTTGGGGGCTGCAGTGTTTTCAGGAGTGTGGCCTTCACTAAACAAGCCTTCAGCAAACAAGCCTTCACCGTGGTGCTGGGGTGGTGGGTGACACCTCACAGCAGCTGAGCCATTCCTGGTGGCACCCAGGCACACGACTCTGGTTTGCAAAGTCTGTCCTCTCCTCCTCTCTCTTTCCATTCTGCCTCTTTTCTCCTCCCTCATGTCTCTGTGTGTGGCTGTCAGGGTGAGGTGGTGGGGAGGGTTGTGTTGTCAGGAGCCCTCTGCTAGCCACCACAGCCAAATCCTCACAGCTGTTCAATCATTGAGTTCCCCCAGATCCCAGGGGGTATTGAGGGGTCTGGGGCAAGAGGGAAATAGAGATAGGGGTCCCTGTGTCAGTGCTACCCCAAGCTCTGAAGTGCAGGGGGCTGGCAGTGTCCATGCTGCTGTGTCAGTCCTACCACTGCCTGCCCTGGCAGCTCAGCCCCTTTACAAGGGTGAATCTTCCCAGCCTACCCAAAGTCTCCTGCCATCGCTGGCTGGGCCCCCAGGAATGAGCCTGGTCTGCGTGGGGGGCACCGGGGCTGGGCCACCCCACTGAGGATCAGGTGTTGGTGTCTGCTCTGGGAAGGAGTCCCCCTGCCCCAGCATATCCCAGGCTCTCTGCAGAAAGGAGTGTACCTCCAGCTAGCTTTAAGGACCCTCAAGGAGCAGGTGTGGGGTGTGTGTGTGTGTGTGTGTGTAAGCAAGCACTCCTCTGCTTGTGGATGTGTGTGCTCTGCGTGTGCTGATGTGCATGCAGAGCATTAGTTCCTGCCTCTTGGTGGGTCAATGGTGCCGAGCAGTGGTTTGCTTCCCACTGACACATGGGACTACCAGCCTTGGTGCTCGCTCCCAGCAAATCTGCACTGGTTTCATCTTGGTGTCCAAGCAACCGTGCTGAGAGCAGCCCAGCTTGCTGTGGAGGAGCCATGGGTTGGCTTGAGCTGGTCAGCTTGCTTCCAGATCCCACCTGCAACAGCTCTGGGCCTGACCTGGGGGTGTACATGGGTCCATGCAAAATTACACAGTCCCAAGCTTTGGCCCAGATTTCCTGGCCCATACACCCCTGCCCCAGATGTGTATGACACAGCAGGTGAGACACAGTGGGGCACAGAAGTGGGTAAGTCCCTCATGATCACCATGTTTCTTTGGCCATCCATCTGCTGCCTCTGCCCCTCAAAAGTCACGTCACCTTCTCCATGAGCCCAAGTGACAGCAGGTCTCTCCCTGTCCTTCGCCTATGCTCTTCTCTCAGCCACCTCCTCTTGTCCCCAGTGTCCATCTTATTCTTTCATCTGTGTCATCTGCTGCAACCACCCATCCCTCCCTCTCTCTCACTGCTGCCTCACTTCTGCTGACTCTCTTGTTCTCTTGACAGACTGTTCTTGCATCCAGTGGCGGATTGTACTGCCTTGGCGGAGGCTGTGATAGCATTGTAAATATCAGCTGCATGTGCTTGCGGTGTGCCCCTCTCCCCTTTGCTGCCCATGGCTGTGCCAGCATGCCTGTGGTCAGTGTTTGCATGTATCCTGCATGTCATTAAGACACACCAGACCCAGCTGGTCTCTCTGGGGTGTAGCTCTCCCCTTGCTGAGAGGAACTTCTGGCAAGACAACCCACACACAGATACCCCCTTCCCACCCTGAGATGTGCTGAGCTGTTCCCCAGCCCCCCTGGGTCCATCTCCTGGTCCAGCCCTGTCTTCCACCATCCCACCACCCGGAACTGCAATATCTGACCTGAATGGAGCATCTAGCAAAGGTGTCCCTGGCTGTTGAGGACAGGACACTTGGCCTTCTTGGTTCATCTGACCATCACCTTGTCTGTGTAAGGCCTGAAGGGATGTGTGAATGCAGCCTCTGAGACTGTTAGCTGGAGAAGTGGTTAGAGGGGCGACTCTTGTGCCATGTCTTCTCCCAGGGAGCTGGCTGTGTCCTGTGGCTGCTGGCCTGATGTGCTGGGGGGCTGAGGCCACCATGAGGATGCAGGGAGGTGGGGGTGCCCTGGCTTGGCCCATAGAAGCTCCTGTAGGAGCACTGAAAATGGGGAAGGCTGGCTGTAGGGTCCCACACACTGGAGCCTCCCTCCAGGGGTTCCAGGGCCCTGGTGCTGGGAACTGCAGAGGGCAAGCGGGTCTTTGCTGGGCACTGCCCAGGTCCCGGCAGCAGGGACATGGTGCACTGGAGCTGATGAGATGTTCCTGACCACTGTGCTCACTGGGCAGGTGCTAGGCACTAAGAGGGCAAAAGGCAAAAGAAAGAGGGGTGGGGAGAGGAGATGCTGTTTTCTAGTACAGGCCTGGGAACTCAGAAATGCCAGGCTGGGGAAGCTGGAGCTGCTGGTAGGGGTGTTTACAGCTAGGTTTTTTTGCCCTGAAATAGCTGGGAGCGGGTGCGCTGGATGGTGGGAGTGAGGGGGATCCAGTGGCAGCAGTAAAGCTCTGGGAGGCCGACGAGGCAGTGGGAAAGGCATCCCGTACTGTGATGGAGTCATGATGGACAGTGCCTGGCAGAGGCCCGGAGGGTTTGCTCATGGTTCCTGGTGGTAGAGACTGGGGCTGAGGCTGTGCCATGCCAGGGCAACCAAGGGAGCAGGTGACTGAGCCCCCAGCATCTCCAACTGCCAATGTCCCAGGTGCTCCCAGACAAAACCTGGCCCTCTGAGCCCAGGAGCTGTGCCTGCTGGCTCTCCTTCTGCCTGCCTGTTCTGCCCTGAACTCAGGAGTCCCCAGCCCTGGGACATGGCTGTTCGCCCCTCCAAGCGGGGGCCCGCAGCCACCCCAAGAGAGTAGGCATCACTGCAAGTAGGGGTGGCACTGGGCAGCACCCCCAGGAGCCACCCTGCCTTCAGTCCCTCCTTTGGTCCATGGAAGCCCTGCTGGAACATTCTCAAACCAACTTTTCTGTGCTTAAACAGCCATCATTAACCCCTCGTGTGCCTGACCTACAGCTCACCTTACAAATAGGCCCCAGGGTGGGATGGTCCCATATGGTATGTGCTGGGTGAGAGCCTGGAGGGACCTGAGCCTGTCCTTGGGTGGCCCTGTCTGGTGTGCAGTGAACAGTGCAGCTCTCCCAGCCTGTGTTACAGCATGCCTTTCTTCCTGCAGTGTACCATCCACCTAGCTAATGGGATTGCTCTCATACCCGTAACTAAACGTCCCTGAGCAGCCTGGGGTGGTGGGGCAGAGACAATGGATCTGGGGAGATGAGCTCATTGGGAAGGCTGGAGGGAAAGTGCCAGCACATCCCCTTAGCAGTCTGGTCCTCCGTGCGGGCAAGGGCTGTGGGGACCATGACTGGTGCCTGGGGCGGGGGATCTTGTTAGCTGTCCCCCCCCAGGACCTGGACCCCCCCTTGTCTGCCTAGAGGCATCAGCACCTCCAAGCTGCTCTCCAAGTGTTGTGCTCTGCCTGCAGGACTCCGATGACAACTCCCGTGTCTCCATCACTTTCTTCCGACTGTTCCGGGTGATGCGGCTGGTGAAGCTGCTGAGCCGGGGGGAAGGTGTCAGGACCCTCCTGTGGACCTTCATCAAGTCCTTCCAGGTATGTGAGGAACAGTGCTCCCAGACAAGCGCATGCCCTGGACTGGCAGCAAGCTCTGATCCTCAGGCTAGCTGGGTGAGCAGTCTGTTCTCACCAGGCAGAGGAGGAAAGCTCCAGTGCCGGCAGGGTGCTGGCCTCAGATTGGACCGGGGGCTTGTGCTGTGTAGGAGAGCACTGCCTGTGTGGGTGGGAAGATGTGGGGGTCTCCCTGGCTGACACCACCACGTGTCAGAGCGTGAGACACCGCTGGGCTGAGCAAGCAGGCAGGGCCTGCCCAGGCTGGGCTCTGCACCAAGCGTGAAGCTCAAAGGCATGCTGCAGCATCTCAGCACACAGCCTCTGAGCCTGGGCAGCTCCCTCAGCCCTGGGCATCCCTGGGAATTGCTCAGCCTTCGTCCCAACTGCAGAGACCCGGTGCTCCCGTGGGGGTTGGCATAAGTCTCCCATGCATGAGAACTGGACAGTGGGACTAGTGGGAGGGTGGTTAGAGGAACATGCAGAAAGTAAGCTGTCCCCTCCCCACAAGGAGGCCTGGATGCTGGCCTCATGCGGTAGCTCCAGACCCAACTTCCTGTTCCTGGGTTGCCTTGATGCTGGGCTGGTGTCTTACATGAGCCATGGTCCTTTTGTCACAGGCTCTGCCCTACGTAGCCCTGCTGATTGTGATGCTTTTTTTCATCTATGCTGTGATCGGAATGCAGGTGAGAGGCACAGGGGTGGGATTTGGTCTTGAACAGATGCCCTGAGCCTGATAGCATCTGGGGAGATGGGATAGAGAGGGACTAGAACCTCTGCCAGGCACTCCCTGGGACTTTGCACATGATGGGACCATTTCACCCTGGTCTCCAAGGATGCTTACAGCCCCAGCAGCCTCCTCCCATCCCCAGGCTACAGCTAGGGAAACCAAGGCATGCAGCAAATAGCATGTTCAGAGTCAATGGCACATCCTGGACGCACAGTTACCAGTGCTTGTGCCTGGTTCATAAGACCTTGTCTCCTTGGCCCAGATGAAGTGCAGCATAGACAGGGGTATTTTCAGCACAGGCAGAAATGTCCAAGGAGCTCATGAGCCCCAGAGCACCCACACCCTGGTCTCAGTCTCTTCTGGGGACACACAAAGCCAAGTAAACAAGAGGAAGAGGAGCTCAGGGACAGGGGTGCTCTGGAGGGTGGTCGGTGCCTGAGAAAGGATGCTGGGGACATGACAATGTGATTTACAGATGTTTGGGAAGATCGCCATGGTGGACGGGACCCAGATCAACCGAAACAACAACTTCCAAACCTTTCCACAAGCTGTGCTGCTGCTTTTCAGGTCAGTCTTGTCTTGGCGAGCAAGCAGCTCCAGAAGCGAGCTGGGCTCAGTGTCAGCATGGGAGCCCACCAGCTTGGAACGAGGGAGACCAGCATTTCTGTAGTTGACTTGTTTTTTGCCCTACAGAAAATCTCTTGCAGCAGTGGAAGCACTCCAGGAGTGGCTGTCAGTTTGCCTGGTGTGGCTGAGCTGCAGGAGGGAGGGGCACTTTGGGGTTTCTATTCTGAATGTTTCCCTCCCAGACTGGATTTTAATTTGTGAATTGTGAGGAAGGTTAAGGGGAAGCAAGAGCTCAGCCCAAGGCTTTCCTTGACTCCAAACACTTCACTTCAGAGCTTTCAATAGCAGACTCCCCACAGCAGCACAGCAAGCCCAGGAACCTGACCGCTCCTTTCCGAGTGGCTTCCCATTCCCCTGTGAGCTCGGCTGGCCACAGCCCACCCTGGGGGCCCAGCTCATGTCCAGGACAGGCAGGAACCAGCAGGCATCCCCTCTCCCCAGGTGTGCGACCGGTGAGGCCTGGCAGGAGATCCTGCTGGACTGCAGCTATGGCAAGCTGTGCGACCCTGAGTCAGACTTTGCCGAGGGCGAGGAGTACACCTGCGGCACAGGCTTCGCCTACTTCTATTTCATCAGCTTCTACATGCTCTGCGCCTTCCTGGTATGCCAGCTCCCACAGGGCTCCCTTTAGCACCACCGTCCTGGCCCTGGGCAGCTCCCAGTGTTGAGTTAGCCTTGCACCTCATGGGGCTGAATCCACAGCACCCTCTTCCCAGAGGCATCATTTCCCAGCCCATCTACCCAGCCATGCTGTAAACCTGGCACCACACTGCTGCAGGGCCCAGGATCCCCCATTAGTTCCTTCCCACAGCCCCATGTGCTGCTCTCCAGATGTGTTTCTGTTGGCTCTTGCAAGGCTGGAGAGGGAAGAGATGCCTTGTGCCTGCTGCACCCTTTCACACGATCTCCCTGGGTGGGAGGCCCATCCCAGCATGGGGTGACCCACAGCATCCCCTGGCTCCAGGGGAAGCCAAGCCCCTTCTCCTCCCAAACATGTCTCCCTGCGTTTTTCCATGTCCTTGACCGGGGCCCACGCACAGCACTGCCCTGCTCCATGCTGCCAGCTGCAAGGGCTGTCACTGCCAGAGACCTGCTGAGTGTTTGGTCCTGCCCTAATTTGAGTCCTTCACACCCGCCCCTCTGCCCTCAGATCATTAACCTCTTTGTGGCTGTCATCATGGACAACTTTGACTACCTCACACGCGACTGGTCCATCCTTGGGCCCCATCACCTGGATGAGTTCAAACGGATCTGGGCTGAGTACGACCCTGAGGCCAAGTGAGTGACAGGGGGTGAGTGGCACAGAGGGGATGGTCCATGGGGAGCCTGGCGTGGGCTGCCCTGAGACACGCATGGCAGTGTGAGCTGTGGCACTGTCTAAGAGTCAGATCCCAGCATCTCAGATTGGATATTAGGAAAAATTTCTTTACTGAAAGAGAGGTCAAACATTGGAACAGGCTGCCCAGGGAGGTGGTGGACTCAGCATCCCTGGAGGTGTTCAAAAACCGTGTAGATGTGGCACTTTGGGACATGGTTTAGTAGACATGGTGGTGTTGGGTTGACGGTAGGACCAGATGATCCTAGAGGTCTTTTCCAACCTTAATAATTCTATGATTCTATGATTCAGAGGTGGATGTGGACTTGCCAGCATATTCCAGGGCTGATACAAGCCATGAGGATGTTTGGGGACATGAGACTTCCAGTCCCCTGTTCATCCAGCCCTGGTGATGCTGCGAACTCTTCCCATGCCACTGCACACCTTTATCTGCTGACTGGCACCACAGGCAACAGCTGCTTTCCCCAAGAGGAGCATAGGGAAATGTAGGGATTTGCTCACCACGGAAGCATGGGGCAGGCCACAAGGATGAACCCACCCAACCACTGTCCCCCATGTCTGCCACCACATTGCTGATGCAGTTTGTTGCCTCCACAGGGGCAGGATCAAACACTTGGATGTGGTGACTCTGCTGAGACGTATCCAGCCTCCTCTGGGCTTTGGGAAGTTCTGCCCTCACCGTGTAGCTTGTAAGGTAAAAGCCAAGGGGGTGGCAGGGTGCGTGGGCACAGGGGCACCTTCCCCAAGCTGTCTCTGCATTCTCCGCAGGGAGGCTGAGGGTGACAATCCAGCCGGCTTCCCAGTGTCATGTTTTATAAGCATGTTCTAACCTCTGGTGTTTAATGGAGGGGAATATTCTGGGGGCAGAGACAGATGCTGTTAACCTGCTGTTGTGGTTTAACCCAACAGACAGCTGAACACCACACAGCCACCTGCTCACTCTCCCCCTCCCCAGTGGGATGGGGGAGAGAACCGGGAAGAAAAAAAAGTAAAATTTGTGGGTTGAGATAAAGACAGTTTAATAGGACAGAAAAGGAAGGGGAAAAAAAAATAATAAACAAAACAAGTGATGCGCAGTGCCATTGCTCACCACCCACTGACCGATGCCCAGCCAGGCCCCGAGCAGCGATCGCTGCCCCCACGGCCAACTCCCCCAGTTTCTATACTGAGCGTGACGTCAGATGGTATGGAATAGCCCTTTGGCCAGTTGGGGTCAGCTCTCCTGCCTGTGCCCCCTCCCAGCTTCTGGTGGCCCTGGCAGAGCACGGGGAGCTGAAAAGTCCTTGACTTAGTGTCAGCACAACTTAGCAATGACTGAAACGTCAGTGTGTTATCAACATTGTTCTCATATGAAATCCAAACCACAGCACTATGCCAGCTACTGGGAAGAAAATTAACCCTATCTCAGCCAAAACCAGGACACCTGCATGGAACTGATGTGTTTCAGGGTCCTGAAGACAGGGACTTGCCCATGCTTACTCCCATACCGAGGAGGGTGGCAGTGGTGAGCTGGTTTCTGCCCAACCTGGAGCCCTCAGTGCAGAGGGACTCCCAAGTCACACTGGGGTGCCCCACATCTGCATCTGGTGCAGGAGGGCAATACT
Organism: Scopus umbretta; assembly: GCA_013400535.1. Lineage (NCBI taxonomy): Eukaryota > Metazoa > Chordata > Aves > Pelecaniformes > Scopidae > Scopus > Scopus umbretta. The sequence continues at coordinate 138,262 of VZTL01072121.1, read as the reverse complement.
GGGCCTGAGTACCTATGGCCACATCAACTGGGCCATAGAATTTTGTTTCCAGGGGCTTATAGCACTGAAGGAGCTGGAAACACCAGCTCTGTAGGCATGAGTACACTTTTTCCTGGCTTAGCTCATTCTGCACAAATCCAGGGCCTGTGTGAGGCTCACATGTAAACCATGTGGGCACGGGTTCAGGCACTGGTGTAAATCCTCGTGGGTCTTGGGCAAACTCATTACGAGTTTTGATCCCCACATCCCTCACGGCAGCCTGGGGCACTTTGTGGAGGATGGAGCGCAAAGCAGAATGATTCCCATCTCCCTGAGAGCAATGCTGTGCCTCTTGCTAGCTGGTTGTTTAGTCTGGAGAAAAGGAGGTTCAAGGAAAACCTTATCCTCTCTACAACTACCTGAAAGGAGGTTGTAGGGAGGTGGGTGTTGTTCTCTTTTCCCAAGCAGCAAGTGACAGGATGAGAGGAAATGGCCTGAAGTTGCGCCAGGGGAGGTTTAGATTGGAAATTAGGAAATACATCTTCACAGAAAGGGTTGTCAAACATTGGAACAGGCTACCCAGGTTGAGTCACCGTCCCTGGAGGTATTTAAAAGACATGTAGATGTGGCACTTAGGGACATGGTTTAGTGGTGGAAATGACAGTGTTAGGTTTACATTGGACTTGATGATTTTAAAGGTCTTTTTCAACCTAAATGATTCTATGATTTTATCGCATGGTGGTGCCCTATAGGTTGGGTTATTTCCACAGATCTGACCTGGCTCTCCCTGCAGCTTGGTCTGGTTTAGTGGGCTGGTTAGGATGAGTGGTGTCGCTGCCCCTGGCCCATGCGCTGCCAAGTGGTGCAGAGCCCTGTGGGTCTGGGCAGAGCAGGCAGAGCAGGCAGAGCTGGGAGAGCTCCTCAACCAGCAGCTCAGTGCCCTGAGCAGAGCATCTCTCCGGCCAGCTTGGCTGCCCTCCAGCCAGGACAGGTTGTGTGTTTGCCAACCTGATCTGCTGCCTGAGGTCACAGTTGTTGGTTTGCTGTGCAGCGTCTAGTGTGCATGAACATGCCCCTGAACAGCGATGGCACTGTCACCTTCAATGCAACCCTCTTTGCGCTGGTGAGGACAGCCCTCAAGATCAAGACAGAAGGTGAGTAAAGCTCCTGTCTGCCTCTGCGGCCTGATGGGGGGACCCTCTCCTCGTGCTGCAGGGTGCTGGTTATGCACCGTTCCCCGACTCCATTCAGGGACCTCAGGGCACTTGCCTGTGGGGCTAGACCCTGTGGTGCAACCCTCAGCTTCATGCCATTAATTGTCTCATCGGACCAGAGAGCATGGGCACATGCATCGGGCTGCTCAGGCCAAGCCTGGAGGACATTATCAGTTGTGTATCAGCACATGTGTTGCAGCCCTGAAGGGCGAATCAATGCCACCCCAGCTGCGTAACTTCACTCTGAACAGCTCAGGAGTGGTTCTGACCTAGTTCCCATCCCTGCCTCCATGCATAGCCACCGGCCTTCCTTCCTGCACTGGCAGGTGTAGTCTGAGCTCTCCCTGCCCCCAGAATAGCACCAGCTGCTCCAGTTCTGCATTTCCCCATGCATTTATAATTTCAGACTGGATTGGAAGGGGATGGATCCTCTTTGAATTTAGCTGTGCTGGGGAGGAGTTGCTTTCACCCCTTTCCTTGCCAGCAGCATGGTTTGCAAAGCCCTGCTTTGGGAAGATGCCACACCAGCTTGTTTCCATGCCTGTGGGTCAGGCAGTATCACACGAGCAGCTCTGAGGCTGGGCTGGGGCAGCCAGCTCTGGCAGGAGATGAGGCTGGGCAGTGGTGGGCCACTGGGGCTGGTGTCTTCCAAGCTTGGCACAGGTGCCTTCCCTCAAGCTGGAGTGGGGAACGTGGCCTCCAGCACAGTGCAGGCAGCCCTGGGAGGAGCACAGGAGATCTCAGAACATGCATGGGGACAGACTGGGATTGCAGGCAAGCAGGAATGTAAAGCCTATGAGACCACCAAAGGGGAGGTCGAAATCTGTTGCTGATCACTGGAACAGAGATGGTGGCACTAATGCTCCACCCATTTACTACGTCTTACTCTATAGTTAAAGTCTTTTTGCTGAAATCAAAGCCTCATTCTTACAAAGCTCATTTTTGCTGGGTGGGGAGGCTGGAGAGGAGCTGTCACACCATGGAGGAGTCTGTCCAGATTTTCACATGCTTTGTCTTCACTCATCTTCACATTCCCCTGGGAATGAAACACTCTGTCCTGCTCGCTTTTCTTGCAGGTAACTTTGAGCAGGCCAACGAGGAGCTCAGAGCCATTATCAAAAAAATTTGGAAGCGAACAAGTATGAAGCTTTTGGACCAGGTCATCCCACCTATTGGAGGTATGTCACCTGGTGGTACTTCCCAGAGGGGCAGAGCAACACCTGGTTGGGGTGCACCAGCAACTCGGGGCCTTGTGATAGGCGGTATCGTCAGGTTGGTTTCCTCCCCCCCAGATGATGAGGTGACAGTGGGCAAATTCTATGCTACTTTCCTCATCCAAGAGCATTTCAGGAAGTTCATGAAGCGCCAGGAGGAGTATTATGGGTACCGGCCCAAGAAGAATCCTGTGGAGATCCAGGTTGGTAGCGTGTGGGTGGTGTTAGAGGGGTGATCCTTCCTGGGGGAAGGCAGGGTGTGGTGGGGAGCTCTGCAGATCAGGGAAGAGGCCTCCTGCAGCTCAGGAAATTCCAGAGTGACTTAGAGAGACCAAGCTGCAATGACATATAGGGACCTCTGTGCCCCAGGCTCTGGGAATGAGGTGTCCCCAAGTGGGTCACCGCTGAGGGTGATCTTAGTCTCCAGTGCGCAGGTGACTCTGGAAGCAAAAGAGATTTTTGACTCTCCGTCCCACTGACTTCAGCCGCAGAAAGGGCTCAGCAAGGTCTGATGCCTCACCAAGCAGTTTTAAGACCTGGAATCTCCCACCACAGACCAATGTCTGGGCTGAATGCTGCTCATCCAGGCCCTTATCTGCCTACTCTTCTCTGTTCCCAGGGCCTTCTCCCTTTCCTCACCTTAGCAGTGCTGTGGAGAGTTCTGTGTGTCCGGTGCTCTCTGTATCGTCTCTCATTGCCTGGTGCAACATCAGGTGGAGAGGGGTTGATGTGGCTGAGCTTAAGCAGGACCAGTGCTGTCAGAGAAACCTGCACAGCAGCCCTGTCAGGGTGAGATGGGAGAGGATTTGTGCGTGTGGCCAGAGCAGCTGGGATGTCCCCAGCCTCTCCTGACCTTATAGGGAGGAAATCACTTGTAGAGATAAAAGACCAGGCCCCAAAGGTGGAAGGCAAGGAAAAGAGCCAGGCCCCAGGTCGGATATCTCCAGATCAGGGACAAAGGCATAGCTACCCCTTGGGTATTACCAGTCCAATGCTTCTTCAGGCTGCCCTTAGCATACCCCTTTGTGGGACAGTGGTAGTCCAGAAGCTGTTTCACCAAGCGCAGAGCCAGCCAGCTACAGGGTGACCCATGGCCTGTCCCTAGTAGGAGACCTGGCAGGGCAGCATGACTTACCAGGTGAGCATGCTTCATCATGTTTCCCTCTCCAAAGCCCAATTGTGAGATGGGTGGTGGGGCCAGGACACATCCAGCCATGCCTTCTTGTCCCCACCAGGCTGGGCTGAGGAGCATTGAAGAAGAAGCTGCTCCTGAAATCCATCGGGCCATCTCTGGGGACCTGACTGCTGAGGAGGAGCTGGAAAGAGCAATGGTGGAGGCTGCCATGGAAGAAGGGATATATAGGGTGAGTGCAGCCCTCAGGGCACCCCAGGTTGTGGTGGTCACACCCAGCCCCCATTTCAGTGTGATGGTGGTGGGTCAGCATGGCTACCAGCAGCTCCACAGAGGTGAGCCTGACCATGAAAGACAGTGTGGACCACAAGGATGGATCAGCACTTCTTTCCTCTCCCTGAGCAATCAGGACATCCTGGTTGAATAGTCCTGGGCAACCTGCTCTCTACCTCAGTTTCCCGTCTGTAAAAGGACCACATGCCTGGTAGGGATGTGCTGAATGTTTACCTATTCACGTCTTCTGCCAGGCTAGAGCAGGACAGCTCAGGTGTCATCATCACCAGAGCAGGAACAGATTCACTTCCCACTCCCTGGGAGTCTTTAAGACAGCCTGGGCAGCTGTGGTGTTGCAGGATTGCACCTCCTGCTGTGACCAGAGGTGCCGCTGGCTCAGGCTGTCCCACAGAGATGGCAGGATTTGTCATGCTCAGGGCTGGCTCTCATCCCAGCAGCACTGGTGCTGCTGCCTGACCATCACCCTTCAGTGCCTCAGTTTCCCCACTTGGCACTGAGGCTTTCGACACCGTGCAGTCTGTGAAACTTGAGCAGAGAGACGAGCAGACAGAGCGCTGTTCCCACAGACACCCCCCCACATCTCCTCCTATGAGAATGGCCCCAGAGCAGCCCAGAGCTATGGACCTTCTCTGATGCCCTCCCTGTTGGTTGCAGAGGACAGGTGGCTTGTTTGGCCAGGTCGATAGCTTCCTGGAGCCCAGCAGCCCCCTGCAGCCCCACGTGGCCAGCCAGAGGCCCCTGCAGTTCACGGAGGTGGGCAGCGAGGACCTTGACTCCCCTGTCTTCCTTGATGACTTCCCCCAAGAAGGCAACACCAACGTCAACAACGCCAACAGCAACTACTGCCTGGAGGGGTAAGGGCTGGTGAGCCTTGCATGGGCAGGTGAGGAGGGGCAGCGCTGGGCCATGCCTGGCAGCTCCCAGCGAGGCTGTGCTGGCTGCACATCGGTCTTGCCCAGGGTCTCTTCCTGCACCGGTAAGGTCTTGAGAAGTGGCTGAGTTGCAGCAGCGAGGTCCCTGCAGACTGGGGGAAGAATTGAGCACTGGCTGTGGAAGTGGCTCCATGGACACAGGAGCTTTGTGCAGAAATTCAGCCCCTGGGGTGCGAGGCAGGGCCTAGACAAGAGGAAAGGGAGGACAGAGCCTCTTCGTTGGTCCCCAGATCCCAGCCTCACACTCACAGAGGTGTCCCCAGATCATGCAGGGCTGGTGCATGGCTCTGCATGTCAGCGTGTGTGACCCTACATGCCCTTTTTGTCCTTCCCATTGCTCCTTCATCTCAGTGTCGTGAGGATCGAGATGGATGTCAGGGCTCCAGAGATCACAGGAATGACCCTTCCCCCTTCCCCGCCAATCTCTGAGTGCCCAGGCCCAGGTAGGGGCCACCAACCCCTGCCTGGGCACAGGTACAAGGGACAAGAGTTACCAATGTAAGAGGATGTACTTAATCTTACTTCTTGGGGTTTCCACCCTGTTCATCCATCCCAGGTGCCCCTCCTGGGCTGCCCCCCAAGCTGCATTCCCCGGGGTGGAGAAGGTGGGGAGAGCTGCACCCCTGGGTGGAACTGGTCTTGGCATGTGGTCCCTGCTCAGGCTGACCCACCTGCCTGCCCTTTCCAGGATGGAGTATGAGGACGAAGTGCTGAGGAAGATGGTGCCAGCAGCACCCAGGCGTCCAGCACGGGGTGAGTTTCAGCATCATTCCTCTTCTGGGGGATCTGGACCAGCTCAAGGGCCAGGGTAGGGGGAAGGGGCTGATGCTGGCAGGCAGGAGGAGGCGATGCAGACCCCAGCAACTTGGAGGTTAGCTGAGAGCCTCAAGCCCAATGAGACCTCTCTGGGGAGCTCCAGGAGACCCTCCTCCACCTTCCCACCCTGTGGGATGATGGCGCATGAAGCCAGTGCCTCGGGCTGGGGGAGGACCAGCCACCGCCAGGCAGCAGGGCCACAAGACCATGTTTGTTTCCACAAGCAGGAACTTCTTCCCAGCTGTGAGGAGCCAGCATGGCACAGAGGACAGGTGCTGGGACTTCAGTTGGTCCTGAACCCCTAAACCCTTTGGTTCCCCCAGACTAAGTTAGCCTGTTCCCAGCTGATCTCCTCTGGGTGGCAGTGGTGTCCTTACTCTTGTGCCCATCTGATGTCTCCACCTTTCCCTCTCTCAGACCGCAACCACCCCTTACCCATGGAGACACTGCAACAGAGGCTGAGCAGGAGGCGAGGGGCCACCTCTGGGGGTCACCCATCATCAGGGCTGCGCCTTCTCCCCCAGGAGGTAAAGGGGGCAATGTACGTCCGGAGGCAGCAATGCAGGGGATGTAGGAGAACCTCCCTCCCCTCCTGGGAAAGGGTGTCACAGCCAAGCTGTGGAGGAGCCGGTCTCTAGGGCTCCCCACCATGAACCCAGCTCTGCTGAAGCTTTCTTTTCTGATCAGCTCAGGGGACAAGCCAAGTCCCCACCCTGCTGATACAGCGGGCATAGGGTGTTCATCTAAGCTGGGACAGATCAAAGTGGCATCTCTGGCTCCCCGGCTGCCTCCATAGCCAGGGCAGAGACAAGGGGTGCATCAGGTTTGCTCCCACTCTCCCCTGGCTGACCCTTGGCTGGCCACAGTGTCTCATCACCTGGCAAGTGCTAAGGGGTGGTTCACCCAAGATAAGGGGTGGTTCCCAGCTCTCTCTGCCCACATGTCCCTTCTGGGTTCCATTGTGGGTGGTACCCTGGACCCAGAGCTCCAGCAGGATGGGAGCGCCTGTCCAGGCTGAGGACAGTACTTGCAGCCCCCACATTAACATGCGAGAGGTCTTCCATGGGCATTGCCCAAGCCCAGGCTGCAGCTCTTTGCTCCTCTTGCCTAGATGCCTGGAGAGGATGGCACTGTGACGGGAGCAGTGGCCAGCTCAGGGTACCACAGGGGTGAAAGCGGTGGCCCAAGCACATCCTCCGCCCCGGCCATCACCTTTCTCATTCAGGAGGTAAGGCAGGGGCACAGCCTAGCAGAGGGAAAGGCAGGGCTGCCAAGGCGTGAAGGGGGCTGGCAGGGGTGCCATGCTCATGCCAGTTTGGGAGGTTGGAGGGCAAAGCTTAGCTACGAGGGTGAGCAGCAGGTACATGCCAGCGCAGAGAGCAGCAGGGAAAAGGAGACAAGGGTGGGCTGCCTGTGGCCAGGGACACTTCTACAGACTGAGCACACACTGGGCTGTGACCCCATCCTCTGCTGCAGGCTCTGATCTCTGGTGGCCTCGCGACGCTGGCCCGTGACCCATCCTTCATAGCAGTGACCAGGGACGAGATAGTGGCCAGCAGCCAGCTGGAGATGGATGAAGTGGAGAAAGCAGCTGTGGAGCTGCTAAAGGGAAGAGAAACACTGCAGGGCACAAAACCTGGCTCTGCCCCCCAGGACGCCTCGGCCGCATCACCAGCCAGCTCCCCAGGGCTCAGCACAGCCCCTTCCCAAAAAACCATCGCTGCCACTCGCCTGTAAGCCACCTGCCAATGCAGCCCAGCAGGCACGGTCCCTTCAGGAGGTTGCAGGGCGTTACTGGAGCAATGCTGCACGGCTCCCCTTCTCTGCCTGGGGTCCTGGTGAGCTCTGTCCAGCTGCAGGAGGAATTTTGGGCCGGGTCTCCAGGATGCTGGTGCAGGACAGGGCAATGCTGTGCCAGCAGCGTCTTGAAAGAGCTGGACAGGTCATTAAAGTGTTCCTGCTGTGTGACTCTGTGGTTCCCCCTGTCCCGTCCTTCCTCTGGCGCCCTGAGTGCACAGTGTCTGCCCACAGGTGCTCTCATTGCCTAGCCCAGCCTGGGAGGGAGCTGCAAATGTGAGACCACATTTAACCAGAGCTGGTAGTGATTCATGTGGGAGCCTCCAGTCCCCATGCTGAGGGAGGTCTGTCCCTGCTCCCAGGTGCTTATGACTCGACCAGCCATTTTGAGCTTGCTCTGAGGGGTGTCCTTGTATCCCAGCAGCTGGACCCAGCATCCTTGTATCTCTACTGGAGTCTATTCCTCCTGCTTGCAGCCAAGCCTGTCCTGTGGGGAGGAGGAGAAGTGGCTTGGGCAGATCTGCCTTTGGTTGGGGGCAGCAGGCAGGCACTGGCTTTGTGCCAGTGAGGCCTGGCGGCTTCTTGGCCAACTCTCCCAGCTGGGTAAGAGACTGGGGTTGGGGCAGAAGTGTGAGAGCATGGCCAGGTCAGTGCCGCAGCCCCAGGTCTAACCAAGAGTAGAGTTGGCCACGATTTCTGCCACTTCAGGCATCTCCAAACACCGTGCTCAGCCTTGGGCACCCACTGCTCAGCCCGGCCCACAGGAGGGTCTCATCCAGTCCACAGACATCCCCACTGCTCTGCGAGGGACACGACAGAGATGCCCCAGCCAGCAGAGCACAGGGAGAGCAGTGCCTGCTGCATGCCCATGCCAGTGCTGCCCATCACTCCCTGCGCGCCGTCCGCTGCTGCCTGGTATCCAGCAGCAGCTGAGGTTGTTCCTCTCCCGGAATGGGTCTGCCCAGGGGTTTCACTTTACAGACCTCAGTGCCCCAGGCGGGGTCCAGGTGCCAAGCATGTGGGCAGCCCGGTCTCTCCAGGCCATCTCTTTGCTGCGATCTTGCTCCAGAGGGCCCCCAGCCCAGCTGAACCGGGCAAGGGCTCTTCCTTGCCTAATATATATTAAAATGCAGCAAACTGATGGGTCCCGGGGGAGGTGCTGAATCAATAGAGCTTGCCTGCTCTCCAGCAGGGCATTTATTTGTTAACTTAATAAAAGGGAAATGGCTGTTGCTCAGCTCCAGCTGCAGCCTGAGCGCCAGAGAGCCCATCTTGTGCAGGGGATGTGGCAGCGCAGACAGCTTTCCCCGGAGGGGATACAGGCAATCAGCAGGGATGGCATAGGGGCAGCCGCTGCATCCCTTGCTCCTCCTTCACTGCCCTGGGGCAGGACAAACACCCCCTTACACACACAGTCACAAACACGTCCACACACTCCTGAGGAAGGGGCACAGTGAGGCTTTGGCATCTACTCTGCCATGGGGAATGTCGAAGACGTGCCTCGTTAGTTACAAGGCGAATGGTGATGGTATCCTGGTGCCTTTAGTGAGATGCAGGACTGCATGTTCCACTTTCCAAGGCAGGTGGGTGCTCACTGGGGACTCCAAACAGGAAGGGTGACACTATGGTGGGGACATACCGCACTGATGGGGCAGTGCCTCTGGACCCTCTCCCCAGGGTCTGGGGCTGCACAGGGGCTCATTTGCCCCAGACTAGCATCTGGGTGTCTTTCTTGAGTTGATTTCTAGTTGAATTGGGGACAGATCTGGCTTGTGACACAGCTGGCACAGAGTAGGAGTAGGAAGATGGGGCCAGCAACACCACGGCATGGTCATTGTCCCTCTCTGCCTGGGGCTTCAGTGGGGAAGGCTCCAGCCTCAGAAAAAAATGGCAGCTCAGGCTGGGAAGTACCCCCCAACCCAAGTGTCCTTGCAAACATGACCCCCAGGTACAAAGGAAGACAAATGCCAGCTCCTCACATCCTTGCAGGACAACAAACAGGCTGTATCCTGCTCATGCACCAGCAGCATGACGTGCCCTGGAACTCACCCATCCCAGCAGATGCCAAGCCAGCTCCCCCGGGGTGCAGAGCCCTGTGCAGACATGGCATGTGGCCCTGGTGCCTTGGGAATATTGGGAGGAGCACGAGCAGACAGGGTGAAGGGACGGTGCTGTTGAGGTGAAAGCATCTGGATCCCAGAGCAGAGGGCTGGCGTTGGACTCTGCACTGGGCACAGCTCTGACTTAGCTGTCAGCCACCAGTGCTGGCATGCCTTGGCCACCCCAGAGCAGATGGGCAACCTCTCCCAGGACACAGCCTGGGCTCCTGAAAGTAAACCTCAGCGTGCCTCAGTTTCCCCTCACACTCCATTACTGTTCACCCTGACATCAACACCGAGCTGCAAAGCTGGGGTTTCCCTGTAGGTCCTTCACGTGCTTCAGGCTGGGAGATGATTTTTCCTGCTGAGCCAGAGGCTCCCTGTGTCCCTGGGCAGGCTTTGGCAGCACAGGGTGACACGTCCAGCTGGCATCAGCGTCAGCACTGTGAAGGCAACTGACAGGGAAGCCAGGAGAGGACTCCTTCAGCTCCTTGGTGCCTGCTTGTGTCCAGTCCTGCTCCCTGATGGGCCTTGGACATGTCCCCCTCGCTAGCCTCCCAAGAGCAGCTCATAAGGTGGGGCCAATCACCCTGTGAGCACCGTCCTCTGCTGCGTGGGTGCCCAGCTTGCTGCTTGGCCCCCACAGCCACGCAGTACAGGTGGGGCATGCTGCAGAGCTGTGTTGGTACCTGGGCACCGTCCTGTCATGCCCATGCCATCAGCCTCCCCCCCTGGCCTCTTGGGATGGGCTCTTGCCACAGCCTTGGGCAACCCACAGGGTCACCAGCCTCCCAGTTCCAGTGGCTCTGGCAGGAACACCTAGCTCACACTGCCCTGCCTTGGCTCCTGCTGCTCAGCGGTGTCATGCCCCCACACTGCAGAGCTCCCGGATGGGATCAGGTGAAGCCATGGAGGTGTTTGAGTGATGCCAACCATGTGGGAAGAAAAGCCCCAGAGGTGGTCGTTCATCTCCATCCTCCTCCAGGCACTGCTGCTCACAGGGGCAGGGACCTGCAGGGTCCCAGTCTCTGTCCCTTGTCCCAAAGCAAGTCACCGCACCCCAGAGCAGGCTGGAAGCATCCTTTATCGGCACCATGGGGCTGGAGGGTTTGGTCTGGGGGCCGCACAGGGCTGTCATAAACGCCTTGGCAGGGAGGTGTTTCCCTCCTCAGTGGCAAGCATAGCGTGGCCTCGTCAGTGGTGGGTGGCTGGTGATGGTGTGTGGGTGATGGCTGTGCTCAGCACCCCTGCCTCTGCCTGTGTGCACACCCAGCAGCACCTGCACCCTCGTCTACATGCAGTTGTCTCTCACAGGCTGCCCAGCTCCTGCCGCTGCTGCTGGGCTGCCTTGCCATGGTGCCCCCATGTTTGTCTGCTAGCAGGGAGCTGGGGACCACCTGGGGGGCTGCCGGCCAGCAACGGCAGGGGTGGGCTGTCACAGGGACATCATGCCCCCTCCTTGTATCCCACTCATGGGCAGGAACAGGGATACCTCCAATGTTCCCCTACAGCAGCACCCGAGCCACCAGGGCTGGCTGCGAGCCTCTGCCATTTGCACCTGGGGACAGAGGAGCTGGGTGACAGGCAGAGGCTCAGGGGCAGCTCTGGGCAGGAGGGCAGACAGAAGAGGGCAGGCAGGAGGCCAGGGTGAACAAGACCCTGTGTGGGACCTGGGTGCTCCTGAGATTGGCATAAGGGAGTCAGGTCTGGACCAGAGCTACGCCAGGATGCAGTGGGCTGGGCTGGCAGGGAGCTGATGGCCTCCCTGGGCTCCCCCGGCCCCCGGGGGGTCCTTCCATACCAGGATCTGCCAGGGCCCCGCTCCTTCCTGGGGATGGGCAGAACCTGCCCCGCAGGACCCCGGGCGGCTCTCCTGCTGTCCCTGCAGAGGGACGCCCTGCACAGCCCCGGTACACCCCGGTGCGCCCCAACACCGCCCTGCACAGCCCCGGTACACCCCGATACCGCCCTGCACAGCCCCGGTACATCCCTGCACAGCCCGGCACAGCTCGGTACAGCACCGGTACAGCCGTGCGGAGGCGGGAGGGGGACCGCTGGCCCGGCAGGGGGCAGCAGGGACCGGCGGGCGAGAGTGTGAGTGTGTGTGAGTGTGAGTGTGAGTGTGTGTGAGTGTGAGCGTGAGTGTGTGTGAGTGAGGCGGGGTGGGCGTGCCTTTGTGTGTGTGTGCGAGGGTAACGGGGGATGGGGGCTGTGCGGGGACGGATATGACAGCTCTGCGTGCGTGAGTGTGTCTGTGCGTGTCTGTGTATCTGTGCCTCCGCGTGTCTCTCCGTGTGTCTGTGTGTGGGGGTGTGTCTGTGCGTCCGTGTGTCTCTGCCTCTGCGTGTCCCTGCGTTTGTCTGTGCGTGTCTGTGTCCGTGTATCTGTGTGCCTGTGTGTCCGTGCCTGCGCCTGCCCCTGTGTGCGTGTCTG
>VZTL01072121.1:28285-119965 GCA_013400535.1 Scopus umbretta | reverse complement strand
GGGGGGAGGAGGGGCAGTGGTGGAGAGGCACCTCTTTTGTGCTGCCTGCTCTCCTGTCTTGTAGGCAAGTTGCTCCAGATGTTCCCTGTGGGCTCTGGGGTTGCAGCATCTTCTCCCACGATCAGGGTGTTTTCCCAGTGGTAATCGGAGCGTGCTGCGGGGCTGCAGGCGTGCCTGCTTTCAGGGCTCCGGGAAAGCCTTGTGTCCAGTATGGGTGCACCAGTGCTGGGGTGAGACTGGGACATGGGGACCTCACAGGGGCACCTGGGGAAGGAAGGGACCCTGTGGGTGTGATACACTGGCTTGGGAGGAAATGGTAGCCTCAGTACCGGGGTGCAGAATTGGGAGGGGGAGTGTGTCCGTCTGTCTCCATTGGACCCGTGGCATCTCTGTGCATCTGCAGGGTCAGGCCGATGGCCCATCGGGCCCAGAGTCTCCTGGTGAACGATGTTTTCCTATTGCTCTCCAGTAATTGCTGACGCTGCTCCTGAGGTGGCGGTTTCGTGGTGGTTCCCACGTGGTCAGAGGGGAGCAGGGGCCCTGCTGGGCTGTGCATCGAGTCACATGTGCTGCCACACGTGTGTTTCCTTGCACTGCCTACCTCTCCTGGGGTTTTGAGGCCCTGCACCCCTTTGAGACTGTCCTGGGTTTGTCGTTTGCAAACATCTTCATGGTGTTTCCCAGCCTCTTCTCTTGGACAGGTCCACCACAGAGCTGATGGCATTGCCAGTCGTTCATGGGGGTGATGGAGGAGTCTAGGGAGATCCCAAACTTGATCTGCTCCTGCTCCCCTCTAGGCTGGGTAAAGCGCAATCCCATGCTTCCCCTAGGCCCTGCTGGTCTCTGCCAGCCTTGCGCTGGGTGTCCCCAGGCGCTGGGTCCCCGCGCGGGCAGCGTGTCCCTCAGCCCCGACCGGCGGTGGGCCTCGGTGCAGAGCAGATGGTGCAGCTCGGTGCCGGTGTGCTCCTGCCAGAGCTAATGAGCAGCACATGGTGGCTGCCAAGGCCTGATTTAAAGGTTTCCCTAAGCCTGGGAAAGCCTGGAGCCAGAGGATTAGGAGGGGAACCCAGGGGGCTCTGGGGTCCAAGGCAGCAGGGTTTGGCCCGCAGGGGAGCAGACTGGGCGGCCAGGAGCTGGGCACAGCCAGAACATCCATGCACAGGATCTGTATTGGGGTTGCTTCCTCAGGGGATGGATGTGGGGTGCTTCACTGAGCCGTGTCCAGCACGCTTCCATGCACACCCCAGCTTGTGGGGACCCAACTGTCCCCAGGCTGCCCGGTGCTGTGGGAGGTGGGGACCCAGCAGCCAGGGAGCTCCGTCTTGTCCCTGATGCTGGTCCAACCGTGCTGGCCATGGCACCCTCTGCTTTGGCGGTGTTTGGCTGGAGCGCAGGTGTGTTTAGCGTGGCGCGGGTGGCTCCGCAGGCAGGCTGAGCCTGGCGCTTTCTGGTGATGTGCTCGCTCCTGCTAGGAGGTGGCTTGCTATATCTTTTAATTGGAGCATTTGCTGACCAGACCTGGCAGTCCCCGGGGAGCCTGATTCAATTTTCTCTGATTGCTGAGCTGCTTCCCTGCTGCGGTAATTAAATGCTTAACTTTGTCTTGATTTGGGTCCAAAGCAACCTGTGTGCAAACAGCCAGGCCTTGGCAGCCAGCGCTCTCCCAGGACCCTGTGCTTAGGGGGGAGTGGGGCTGGGGGCATCCCTTCCTGGGCAAGGGGGCAGATCCCCCCCATGGGATCAAGCCACGCTGAGCTGAGGCCTGGGAAGCTGCTGTCTGCTGGTGAGGGCAGGCAGCCCCACGCTTGCTGTGCTGGCCTGGAGACATGGGAAAACCTGGAGCACTTTGCTCTGAACTTACCGTGGTGATGCTGGCAGCACCCAGCTGCCTGGGGAGCTGCTTGGCCAGGCTGAGTGCCCTGTACACCGCCACGCTGCACCCCATGTGCCACACACTGTCTTGCCTGTTGGGTTTGCAGTGCCCAGGGTGTCCTTCGCCCATAGGATGTCCTAGGGGAGCACAGGATGATGTTAGAGCTGCTCTCCTCCTGGCTGCCCTGTGCTGCTGGGTGGAATCACAGGGCAGCAGCAAAGCATGGAGGGTGGGTTTGGGGCAGAGGAGAGCAAAGCACGGGGGAAGCAGAGAGGATAGGAGGCTGGCAGGTGGACTACGTGCGAGTCTGGGCTGTCTGGCAGATGATCCTGCAGCTCCGATGCTGCGGAGGCTGGAGGGAGTGCAAGCAGGGCAAACGCAGGTGATGTGGGGACGGGAGTGGGGACGGGAGTGGGGTGAACACAGGCGATGTGGGGATGGGAGTGGGGTGAATGCAAGGTCAGGTGGGGAGGGGAAATGGGGCGAATGCGAGCAATGCAGGGAGCATGGTGATGCAGGGATGGAAGCGGGGTGAATGCAGGTGTTGCAGGGAGTGGGGATGGGAGCAGGATGAGTGCAGGCCATGTGGGGAGCAGAGCCAGGCGCTGCCGGGGCTTGCCCAGCACACAGGCCCACATCCACAGTAGCCGGGCTGCGCAGCTGGTCGGGGTCTGTCAGCTCCAACCTCTGCCAGCCCACACCGGCAGAGGTGCCTGCAGCCAGGCGGGGAGCAGTGCCCCAGCCCCTCCTCACCTGGTGCCAGAGCTGCCAGCATCATGTGGGCAGCCTTGCCCCTCTGGAGACAGGGTGGATGAGAGCAAGTGGCTCCCAGCCTCCAGGGCCTGGCACAGAGAGGGAAAATGCCGTGGAGCTCTTCTACCTGCTGCTCCTCAGCTCTCTGGCTTGGCTCCCTGGGAAAGCAGCCCTGCCTGGCTGGGCAGACTCCTCTGCTCCAGCCTCAGGAGGGGAGAGGAACGGCTCCTTGCAGGAGGTCTGCAGGCAGCCACCCTCCCTCCCAGAGCGGTCTCAGAGGGACAGCAGCTCCCTGCTGCAGCCGGGGCAGGCTCTGCCCATCTGCAGTTGCAAGGTTATAAAAGGTAGTGAAAGGCAGCTGCAGCTGGAGGGTCGCCTGCACCCCCAGTCTGGAGTGGCTGCCCTGCAGCCCCCTGCCAGCATTGAGAAATGTTGGTGAGTGGGGGTGTGTTCAGCCTCCCTGGGAGCTGGGACAGCCCCTGCTTGAGGTGGGTGATGGTGTGTGATGGTCTGGGGGAGGCTGGATCCCCTCTGCCCCCGTGCCCATCCTCTCGTGCCAGGCTGTGCCCGGTGGGATGGCCTGCCTGCCCCAGGGGTGGCTGTGTCTCAGCAGGGTGGTGTGGCCTAGGGGGAGCTCGGCATGTGTCTGGCTGTGGGTGCAGGCAGTCTGGTGTGTGTGGGTGTCATGGCTCTCACCGTGGGCAGGAGGGCTATGGGAGTTTGCTGTCATAGCTTTGGCAAAGTGGTGGGGGCCAAAGGATGCTCTGGAGCCCCTTGGGGTTGCCATAACGGTGGGCTGGGAGGGGGAAAACTGGGGCAGTCGGGTGAGGAGGCAGGGGGGCATGAGGACATGAACCCAGCAGTCCATGGTCGGCTGAGTGGTGCCTTCCTGTGCAAGGAAATGGCCCCCCTTCAGTGCACGGGGGGAGCTGGGTGGTGTCTGCTGGTGGGTGCAGCCCTGACATGGGGGTACCAGCTGTGCCCAGTGTGGTGATTCCCATTGCCTCCACTGGTTGCAGGACTTGAGATGCTGGGATGGGCAGGTCTCTCCGCAGGGGAGCTGCTCCTGCCAGGGTGGAGAGACCCCCAGGCCGACCCTACGAGGGTTGCCTGTGGGAGCTGGCTGCCCCGTGGTGCCCATCCGCCGCTAGGCTCCCAGCCTCGCTCGGCTGCCCCCGGCCAAACGCTGGCATAGAGCAGCAGTGCTGAACAACTCGGCCTTTGTGCTTGCCGCGGAGCACGCCCGTGTGCGCGCCGAAGCTCTCTGCCCCTCGGGGTGCGGGACCCGCTCCCCCCTTCCTCCCAGATGCTCGGTCACCCTGGCAGCCCAGCCGTGGAGACAGCGCTTTCACAGCCTGCCAGCCTGGCAGGGAAGGGAAGGAGAGCAATGGAGAGGCTCCCAGCCACGGTCCCCTTTGTGTCCCTGTGTGGCTGCAGGCTCTCTCTGGCACACACGCTGCTCGTGCTGCCGGGTTTGGATGCTGATGCTGGAGCAGGCAGGCTCCTGCCGTGCTGCCCATCATCACCCCCGCAAGAGCTGCCGGTTCAGGAAGGAGCGGCCTCCACCCCTGCCTGTGCCTCTGTCTCTGTCTGTGCGTCCGTCTGCCTCCCAACCCTGCGCGGTGGGTGCCCGGGGCTGGGAAGCAGCCAGGTTTGCTTGGCAGGAGCGGTCGGCTGGGACGGTGCAGCTCTGTCCTGGGAGGTGGGGGCTGGGCTTGTGTTGTCACCGTGGTCCTGCCGTCTCTCTCCTCCCTGGGTGCGTTGCCTGTGCCAAGGCTGGTTTATCAGCATGGGTGGGGGGGAGATGGGGCTGGCACTGATCATCTTGCTGGCTCCAGGACAGCCTGTGTCCTCCCTGAGCCAGCTTCGAGCAGGGGAAGCAGTCACCAGCATGGGGGACAGCCGGGTTCAGGCTGCCCGGTGGAGCTGGGGCTCTGGTCCGCTCCTGCCTGAGCTGGGGGGGGGGTGGCAAGGCAGCACCCCGCTGGTTAAGTGCTGGTTTATTTTGGTTGCTGCTTAGCAGATAAGTCCCTAATTGCCAAATAACTGTAGGAGCCTGTGCCATGGGCTCCCAGGGGATCAGCCAGGCTTTCTGCGGGTGTCCCAGCCCAGGGACAAGGCACCCTGGCGTGTTTGGCTCTGCAACGGGTCCTGGTGCTGGGCACAAGCTGTCTTTCTGGCTGGTGGCCCATGACCAGGCGCAGAGCAGGTTGGCTGGCTGTGTCCAGATGCAGGTGACGGAGCAGCTCCATCGTCCCACGGGTTGGGCCCTGACAGCATCACACCCAGTTCTTGCAGACCCATAGACAGACAGGACATCTTTTTTGGTAGTGGTTGGGACAAGGAGTGCCAGAACACACTCAGTGACTTTATGACCAGCAAAGTTGCTGATCTCTGTTGCAGAGCAGAGAAACTGAGGCCGAGCACGGCAAGTGCTGCCAGCTCCCCCAGCATCACCTGGTGGGGTTGAGGAATGGGCCAAGGAGAGGGCCTGTGCTGGCTCTGCAGATGCTTATGTCATGTTTGGAGGAGGTATTGTGGTGCCTAGACATACATGTGAATGCCTTCCTGGCCTGACCAAGGTTGTCATGTTGCCCAGTGCCTGGCATGGCGATGTTCCTTCTGGGAGGGCAGGGGTGGGACCCCCCAGTGTTGGAGAGCTGTGACAGTTGGACACCGTGGAGCAGGAGGAGCAGCTGCACTGGCCTAGAGAAACCCTCTGTGATGTCTCTTGGTGGCCATGTAAATCTCCTGTGATGCCGGGTGGCATCTCTGTGCCATCCCATGTGGGGCTGTGGCTGCTGGTGACTGCTGGCACTTCTCCCTGCCCTCCTGCTCCGCTTCTCTGCTCTTGTAGTGGGAGTCCATAGTATTTGCACACCAGCTGGCAGCAGCTCCCAAGGACATCCCTGGGTGATGCTTGGCTGATTGCCTGGAGAGCAGGACCCTCCCGGGGGGTTCCTGTGTCTCCAGTCACCCTGGGGAGATGGGATGGCACGGGGGAGCATGTTGAGGGCTGGGACCTGGGTCTCCTCCACCCCACAGGTCCCCTGGCTGTCAGAGCTGGGGCGAGTGATGGGGTCCCTCAGGTGCTCAGAGCTGGCTGGGCAGTGAGGTTTGGGGAGAGACAGAAGGGGAGACATCAATGTTGGTGTGTGGACAGCTGGAACAGCCCAGCATGGCCAGGCTCAAGGTGGGTCCCCAAATGCACTATTGAAAATTCATGTGCACATATCCCTCCAGCAGTGCTGTTCATCTTCTCTTCAAAACCCACATGCATGTATTTAATCACCTGGGGAGAGTGGGGGGAAAAAAAAGAAAGAAATCTTTTGCTGAAAACCCTGTTCCCATTTTTCTTGAGAGGAAAAAATTTCCCCAAAATACCCTGGTTCCAGTTTGTTCCTCTGCCCAATTCCCTGGGGACACTGTGCATGTCTGGGGTGGGGAGAGGGGGAAGCGCATCATGTTTGTCAAAAAGTAATTAAAGCTGGGGTTAATTTTCCTGGAGGAGGGTGGGACCCTGGGAAGGCGACAGGAGTGAGTCTAGAGCTGAGCACATCAGAAGCTGCTTTCTATTGTGGCTGCTGAGCTAAATATACCCACGGACGCATGTAGCTGTTCCCACACGTCTGCCGTGCAGGCTCCCGGCAGGGTGAGCAGGGTGCTCACACTGCCTCCTGCACCGCCGGGGACACCCTGTCCCCCCAAACACAGTGGGGCTTGGCTTTGCTTGCCGCTGGCCAGGCTGGCGAGGAGCGGTGGTTCGTGCAGAGCCCCAGTCTGCAAAGTGTCTGCTGTGGTCGCTGCGCTGGCTTGCCAGCGATGCGGCTTCGGAGGAATTAATAGCTGTGTTTATGAAGCACCCAGGGAGGGGAGATGTGCAGTCATTAGCTCTAATGAGAGCTGTTTGCCGTGGTGCTTGGCTCCACGCTCCCTCTTTCTCCATGAGCCCCCCGGGACCAGCCAGCTTCCCGCAGCCAGCACATCCACCAAAAACCAGAGCTGCTGTAGCCCTAACACGTGCCTGCACCAAAGCAGAGCCGTGCCTGTGCGGGTCCGGCCGTTCTGTACCCAGATTCCTCGAGGAGGGCTTGAGTGAAGTTGGTGGGGATGTGGCGGGTTGGTTGTGCATGCTGCCAGAGCCAGGAGCCCAGCACAGCCTCGCCTGTCCCCTTCCCATCTGCCAAGTCCACGGCTGGGGACAGCCATCGGGCTGGGCGGTGGTTTGGTTTAGACGGTTGTTTTGGTGCTGGGACTGCCTCATCATGATTTTGCATTTCAAGCCTTTGTAACCACAGTTTGATCTCATTGCCTCTCAAGCGAGCGCGGCTGGCTGCAGCGCATCCCGGCTGCCCGCCTGTGCCCTGGCAGTCCCTGTCAGGGCTGCTTCGATGTATTGATCAGCCTCTATGTGCAGCCCAGAGCTCGCTGCCTGGCCAAGGGCATCATGGTGAATGAGCCAGTATAGGGGTGGGGAGGCTGGCCGGCTCCATATGGGCCACGCTGGGCCGTATTCAGCTGCTGGTGCAAGGGCAGTTTTAAATGCAGGCCGCATGTCATTACCAGGTCTGCCTGTACTGTGGTACCCAGCCCTGCCTGTCACCTCAGCTGCGGAGGTGGCTGGTGGCGTCACTGGGATGCACCAACCTCTTCTCAGCCACAAACGGATCAAGGTTGCTGCTGGATGCAGGAGTTGAAGCATCCCCTGCGCTGTTTGCTCCACACTGCAGGCAGAGGTGCCACCGGTCCCCTGCCCGCAGCAGCCATGGTTCCAGCATGGGCCATGCTTGCATCCTTAGGACCAGACTCATGTCCCACAGGACCGGGGGTGAGCCGCGAGGCTGCCCTCAGCCCACTTCTCTTCCTGCAGGATCCGTCCCCAACTGTCCAAAGAGAAAATAGAGGGATGTCACATCTGCACCTCAGTGACGCCCGGCGAGCCCCAGGTGCTGCTGGGGAAGGACAAAGCCTTCACCTACGACTTTGTCTTTGACCTGGACACATGGCAGGAGCAGATCTACACAACATGTGTGGGCAAGCTCATCGAAGGCTGCTTCGAGGGCTACAATGCCACTGTGCTGGCGTATGGCCAGGTACGTGCTCTGCCCACTCCCTGGGCTCTAGCATGGGCATTAGGTGCTCCTGTAGCGGTGGCTGCTGGGGATGCTGAGATGGCACCTGCAGAGGTTAGGGAAGGCGGGGAGCGTATAAGCTTCTGAGTGTGGAGGGGACGGAGAATTGTCCCTGGGTGGGGTGAAAGCTGGGGCCGGGGGTGGCCTTGGGTGGGAGGAGAGGGAGCCAGGGCCAGGGTGGCAGCATGAGAGCCGGTGTGGTGGTGATCAGAGGGGCTCAGCAGAGGCGTTTGGGGAGCCTGGGGTGGCAGGGGGAGGTGTGGGGCACAGTGGGCAGGGCAGAGCCTAAGCTGGGAGGGCCCAGCCAGCTCACCCCTTGCTACCTCTTCGCAGACTGGCGCGGGGAAGACGTACACCATGGGCACTGGCTTCGACATGAACATCTCTGAGGATGAGCAGGGCATCATCCCACGGGCCATCGGCCACCTCTTCAGTGGCATCGAGGAGCGCAAGCGGGCAGCGCAGAGTCAGGGTGTGGCGGCACCCGAGTTCAAAGTCAGTGCCCAGTTCCTGGAGGTGGGTAACAGCAGGTCTGGGTGACACGGTGGCCCTGCCCTGTCCTTTGCTCAGCTCCCATGTCCTGGGCTCCTTGAGTCCTCCATGTCCTGGCTGCTCCCTAGCTGAGCTGGACTCCACAGTGGGCATGTGCCCAGGGATGCGTGCCAGGGCAGAGAATACTCAGAGCACCTGAATGTTGTTGACCTCATGATGACCACAAACCAGGGTGGCACTTTTTTGGCTGCAGGGAGCCCCCCCATGGGAGGAAGCTTGTGCCTTAGTCCCCTGGAGATTCAGGGGGCTCTGGGCTCGCTTCCTCTTGTTTGAGGTCAAGGATAGCAGCATACCTGCTCCCCTGGGTCTGGACCAGCGTTCCCAGTGAAACAAGGAGAGGAAAAAGTGCCATTCTTGTGGGGATTTGAGGAAGGGCTGTGTTATTTCCCATGTCCTTTGCTGCGTCTTTGACCCTGAGAATGCTTCATTGCATCCTTTCCCGCCTCTGCTTTGGCCTCTCCTTTCAAAAGCCTCTTCTATTAACTGCTTCTTTCCCTGGAGAAGTTTGTCCCAGAAAGCCTGTGGACCTTGAGGGTCTGCAGCGGTTTCCCTGCAGGCTGGTTGTGGAGTGAAAGTGCAAAGAAGTTCAAGATGGGACCTGTTTTAAGGCCCTGGTGACAAAACATAGAGTGGTGTTGAGCAAAGCTGAGCTCCTGAACAAACTTAATCTGAACGGTGTCCCCATCTGCGGTATGGCCCAGAGGAGGCAGGCAGAGAGGCCCTGTGCCTCCACATGCTTCGGTGGCCAGCACATCTGGGTTCCTTCAGATGTCGATAGCCTGGAGAGGGGAAGCAGTGCCCAAAGTCAGCTCCTAGCCTGGAGGACTGACCTCCTCACTGGAGAAATTCTTTCCAATCAGTTTTCCATCTGCAGAGCCCTTGTTAGCTCCTATGGTTCTGTTGTGTCCGGCCACATCCTTCCCTCCCCGCCACTCGGCCTGTTTGAGCCCCTGTCTGCCTTCCCATGCATCCTTGGCCTCATGGGGCTCTGCTCTGCGGAACCTGTGGGCTGGGATGAAAATGGGGACAACTTCCTGCCTGTTCTGAAGTCCTTCTGGGAGATGAACCTTGTCAGGCTTTCTCCCTGGTGGAGAGCCCCCTGACGCTTTTGGAGCTGAAGTATAGTCCTGCCTTCCGTGGGCTATAGGATTGGATACTCGCCCAGTGTGTGTCCCCTCACCCTATGCGACACACTTTCCCTTCCCTCTTGGCCCCCCATATCTACCCTCTAGGAGATCCTCTGCTCTCCAGCTGTAGTTTCCCTTGCCTCAGTTTCTCCCACGCAGTTTGGGATGACCTGACACTGCCCCAAGTTGCCGGGTGTTGGGACACGTGAAGGATGAACACTGGGGAGGGGAC
Organism: Scopus umbretta; assembly: GCA_013400535.1. Classification (NCBI taxonomy): domain Eukaryota; kingdom Metazoa; phylum Chordata; class Aves; order Pelecaniformes; family Scopidae; genus Scopus; species Scopus umbretta. The sequence goes on along the minus strand of VZTL01072121.1, from coordinate 110,296 downwards.
GCCTGTGCTGCCTCTGTCCCAGGCCATCCTAGGAGGTGTCTCTTGCAGACCAAGAGGTCCAGCACAACCCCAAGGGCATCTGGGGGTGAGGGAGCAGTGGCCCTGCATGGGGTCACGCCAGCTGCCGTGGGGATTTCCTGTAGCCTTTCTTTCTCTTCACCACCTCTGACCCCTGGTGGGTTTGGCTCTCAAAATAGCCTCAGAGATGCTTGTCTGGTGGCTGCGGTGGAGGATGGGAAAAAGACTTCCTCCACTGTGTTTCAAAGCCGCTCATGGTCATGCTCCTCAGGCCAACCGTGCCCACTGGGACACTGGCAACCCAAGGGTAGGGGGTCATCTGCCAGCTGGGGAGGCTTGAAGGCTTTCCAAGGGCCCTGTTACCTGTGGGGAGAGTAAAAGCCCACTGCCTGATGGCCTGGTGACCAGGCTGTTGGAGCCTGTTGAGGGCATTGCCCACTGATCCACCCTGCAGGCACAGACATCAAACCAGGAGCTCTTGTGCTGCTGCACTGAGACCTGTCCTACAGCCACCCTTATCCAGGCAACCCAGGGAGGGTTTTAGGGCAGTAATGGCTCTCCTGTGCCAGCATGGGCGCGGGGCTGCATCAGACACTGGTAACCAACCCTGCCATCCCAGCAGTGGTACAGTATTTGGCCCTGCTGATCACTGTCCTGTGACTCTCCTCCTGGGAGCAGGCTGTCAGAGCAGGGTTTAAACCCTTGGGCAGCCTGTTTGCACCTGGGGCAGCCAGGGACGGATTAGCCTGATCCGCTCCGCTGGCCAGGAGCCTGTGGTCCTCGAGTGACCTTGCTCTCTGCACTGGGACTTGGGTGTGAGAGGGTGACGTGCGGCATTGAGCGGTGGAGCGGGGGCTGATGGGCAGGGGTGTCCTTCCACCCCAGGATGAGAGAGGGTGCTGCAGGGTCAAGATATGGATGGGAGCATCCTCTGTCATCTCTGGGTCCTCAGGGTTTTCCCTGGTCCCCCTTCCCCTTTCCACCCAGCAAAAGTGACCTCAGGGAGCTGTGGCGAGAGAGGGGCTCTGCTGGCTCGTGTGGCTGGGGGCTCCCCAGGTGAGCTGGGGAGGCTGGTGGGGATGCGTAGCTCCCAGGTGTCCGCTCAGTCTCAGGGTACAGGGCTCTGAAAGCGTCCTGGTTCCCGCACAGCTGCTTATGTGGGCCACAGACAAGACAGGGTCGGGCAGCTGGAACCAATCCAGACTGCAGGTCAGAGCTTCGCAGGGCAGACAGGCGCATGTATGCACGCCTGCGCACACGTGTGCACACACACGCACACCCCCTATTCCTTCTGGGCATCCTGTCCTAGCTGGGTACCCACGCGTACAGGTCAGAGCTCGTCTGTGCATCACCTCCTATCTGCACGCACGTGCTTGTGTGTCCCCTCCTACACTTGCACGCACACCAGCTCTCCTGGTCAGCCTTGCCTAAGCACACACGTGCAGATGTGTGTGAAGACACACGCACCTCCAGCTGTGCAGCCTGTCCTCCTGGCTCTCGGGACTGCAGCAGCAGGACAGCAGAGGGCAGCTCCTGTCGGTCCTGCTGTGCTGGGCTCTAGCAGCCTCCTGCTTGCCACCACTGACCCCGCACCCGCTTCCACCCCAACTCAGCTCTACAATGAGGAGATCCTGGACCTGTTTGACAGTGCCCGTGACCCTGATGCACGCCACCGCAAATCCAACATCAAAATCCATGAGGATGCCAGTGGGAGCATCTACACCACAGGGGTCACATCGCGCCTCATCAGCTCGCAGGACGAGGTGGGTGTGGGATGGGGCAGATGTGGAGGAGGGATGGCGGCTGGTTGCCCACTGGCCAGGGATGTGCTATGGGGACAGCCAGGTGACGGGGTATCTCGTCTGGGATGGGACAGAGCAGCCCTGGGGTGATGCAGAGAGAGACTGGTGTGCCTGAGGGCTGTGGCAGGATGCTGTCCTGACTCGGTGGCAGGGTGCTTCAAGGTTTCGTTCTTCCCTGCCCCGCGTCGTTGCAGCTGATCCAGTGCTTAAAGCAGGGGGCTCTTTCCCGCACGACCGCCAGCACCCAGATGAACGTGCAGAGCTCCCGGTCCCACGCCATCTTCACCATTCACCTGTGCCAGATGAGAGTGTGCACCCGCCCGGAGCTGGTGAGATGTGCTCCTTCTTCCTGGCTGGACCTTTCTTGGATCTGATACCCAGGCAAAGTGTGGGGGTCCCTTGGGAAGGGGAGAGGGTTTGAAGTCTTGCAAAGAGAGGCAGGGCTTTTTCTTCCTTCTTTCCAGTTATAGCCAGTTTTAGCATTTCATGGGAGCTGAGGTCTGCCCTGGAGAGCCCCATCCAAGGCAGGGGTGGTCTGGCCCAAAGGATAGCCCAGAGCAAACTGCTGTTGCGATCTTCCCCCCCATCCTTGAGGGGCTGGCTGTGGAGGGTGAATGCTCAGGCTTTTGCTGATGTCTGAGTGTGGCCAAGGGAGCTCCTGCCTGCTCCAGATCTGTGCTGGTGACCCTCTCCATGTGTGCGTGGCCACAGGTGAACGGGGAGGTGACCAGCCTCCTGGATGGAGCCCAGCCCACCACCGAGTATGAGACCCTCACGGCCAAGTTTCACTTCGTAGACCTGGCTGGCTCAGAGAGGCTGAAGCGCACGGGTGCTACGGGCGAGAGAGCGAAGGAAGGCATCTCCATCAACTGTGGGCTGGTATGGCCCTGGGCCCTGGTGTGCAAGGGGAGAGGGGAGGCAGGGCCTGCATGGGGGAGCCTGGGACACCTTTGGGTCCTGCCTGGCGCTGCTCCAGGCTGTTGGGGTTGCTGCTGTCTGCTGGGGTTTATGCTACCTGGCCCTGTAGGCAGGAATATGCACAATCCAAAATGCCAGCAGTGAGGGCACAGCTCTGCTGCTGAGGGCAGAACACTGAGGAGGGGTACAGCTGGGCACAAGGGTGCAAGTCCCCAGAAGGCTGAGGTCTGCTAACTTAAGCTTAAAAGAAGTCCAGGGCTCAATGTTGCTCCCCAGTGCACATGGGAGAGAGGCACAGCCCAGGGAAGGGAGGCGAATGGTGAGACTGGCAAGGGAAGCCCCATGCCTCCACCTCTCGCACCCCAAACCTGTGCTGCAGCACACACCCTAGGCCTGACGTGCTGGCTACGTGACAGTAGTATTCTCAGCAGGAGCTGAATTTAGGGGGGGCTTTCCTTTGTGTTGGTAGCTGGCCTTGGGGAACGTCATTAGTGCCCTTGGAGACCAGAGCAAGAAAGTTGTGCATGTGCCCTACCGTGACTCCAAGCTCACCCGCCTGCTGCAGGATTCCCTCGGGGGCAACAGGTAAGGGGTCCCAGGCCATGGCTGAGCCATGGGTCTATAGAGCCATGTAGGAGCTATTTCAGGACTCGGATGCCTCATGGGTTACCTGCTGGGGAGGGGATGCCTCCTGGCAGGCAATGCATGACTTTGCAGATGTAAAGACCTTGGCTGCTCATGAGTCCCAGGCGCAATTAGCCAGCTTTAGCAGAATTAGTGGATGCAAAACACTCCAGAGTCCTTGCAGATCTGGGACTTGGCAGGTGGTGTTGCCCAGCATGGGAGGGATTGAATTCCCTTCCTGCTTTGGGGGTGCTTCTCCTAAGAGCCTGTTCTTCCCCAGCAATCCTGGCATGTGTGGGCTGGCTGGTGGAGGTTGGCCTTGCTCACTGCTGTGTGATGTGTTGGTTCTTGCTGGTGCTCTGGCTCTGGGATAAACTGAACCCAGTTTATACCTTGGTTATAAAACACAGAAGGGCCTAGAATGGGTCTCTGGGGGCGTGTGGCCTGTGCTGGGTCCCAGCTTTCCAGGTGCCAAGTTGGTGCAGGGTGGGAGAAACTGTCCTTTCACCCTGACCTTCACCTCCCCAAGCCAAACCATCATGATTGCCTGTGTGAGCCCATCTGACCGGGACTTCATGGAGACCCTGAACACACTCAAGTATGCCAACCGGGCTCGCAACATCAAGAACAAGGTGGTGGTGAACCAGGACAAGACAAGTCAGCAGATCAGTGCCCTGCGGGCCGAGATTGCCCGCCTGCAGATGGAGCTGATGGAGTACAAAGCGGTGAGTGGCCAAGCGAGCCTGCAGAGGTGGGATGGAGGCAGGAGCAGAAAGCCTCATTCTCATCTTTAAATTGGGGCATTTTTAGCAGGAAAGACCTTCCTGCTTACCACACTCTGCCCCTATTGATAGGCATAATTACTAGGAGAGGTCAGGAGATGGGAGCTCAGCTCCTGCACTGTCACAGGGAGGACCTTGGGCAAGTCTCTTGGGGATGCTGAGGCAGGGAGAAGCCTTGAAGCATCTCTCACCCTCTGCCTGTCTTGCTCAGGCCTTCCTGGGTCCATAGATTTGTCGCTGCCCCTGCTTTGGTGGCTGGGGCTGCCCCCAGGGATGCAGCGGTGGACCCTAATGTCCCAGCTCGCCCTGTGCTCAGGGACCCCCCTCCTGTCCCCACAGGGCAAGCGGGTCATTGGGGAGGATGGCTCGGAGGGCTACAGTGACCTTTTCCGTGAGAATGCCATGCTGCAGAAGGAGAACAGTGCCCTGCGCATGCGGGTGAAGGCCATGCAGGAGGCCATTGATGCTATCAACAGCAGGGTCACCCACCTCATGAGCCAGGAGGCCAATCTGATGCTGGCCAAGGCAGGTGAGGCTGGGCTAGTGCGTGGGGTGGTGGGTCAGCCCAGCCAGCATAGCTGGGATGGGTGCTCCAGTACAGCTCGTGTCTTGCCTTGATCCACCTGCACCTCTCCTCCTCCAGGTGATGGTAATGAAGCCATTGGTGCCCTCATCCAGAACTACATCCGGGAGATTGAAGAGCTGAGGTGAGCCAGGCATGGGGGCTGATGGGTCATCTGGGTCCCCACACCACCGGATGCCATGGTGGCATCTGAGCCCAGATGTGGCTCACGGCTCTGTCCTCCAGCATCACTGGGGTTAGTCATAAGCCCTGATGGAGTAGCAGCTGAGGCCACTGGGGCTGTGGGAGTCCCAGCCTCGGTGCCAGGCAATGCTTTGGCCATTGTCATCCTTTGTGTGGCTGCTGCTGGAGGGGGAGGTCCTGACAGGAGTGCCTGGTGTTTCCCAGGGGCTGCTGGCCCCCTGAAAGCTGGGTCCATCCCAGTCTCTTGCATGATCATGGGACCCTGCCTTGCAGTGTGCTGACCTTCTAACCCAACATGAAAGGGAATGACTTTGTGGTGACTCTGTTCCTGGCTTACACCATCCTAAAACCAGGCAAGATCCCTTCCTCTGGGGACAGTGGGATGTCCCCTCTTTGACCACATCCCGTCTCCACTCCCTAGAACAAAGCTCCTGGAGAGTGAGTCCATGAATGAGTCTCTGCGTCGCAGCCTCTCGCGTGTCTCTGCCCGGCCCCCCTACTCCATGGGCTCGTCCCCAGCATCTGGCTTGGCTGGCCTATGCAGCCCCGCTGCTCCAGTGGAGACGGAGGCCTCTGATGTTCTCCGACGGGCCAAGCAGGACCTGGAGCGCCTGAAAAAGAAAGAGAGGAGGCAGCGAAGGAAAAGGTGAAGTCAGCTGCTCTGTGATGTTGGGAAGGCGGAGGCTCTGTGTCCCTGTAGGATCGGGTATCCTGCTTCCCCTCTCCGTGCTAAAGCAGAGCACTGAGACAGAGCCCAGACGCCTGGGTCCCCCTCCCAGCGCTGCCTTGTCCTTGGTCTCCTTTTCACCCACCACATGATCCTGGAGGCTGTTTTCCCCAAAGGGTCCAAAAGCAGGAGGTGAGGGGGGGGCCATCAGGACCCGTCCCCAGGCTCCCCCATGCTGGGACTCACCAGTAGCCCTCTGCTCTCCCCCAGCCCAGAGAAGGAAGCTTTTAAGAAGCGTCAGAAACTGCAGCAGGACAACGGGGAGGAGACGGATGAGAATGAGGTGGAAGAGGTGAGCAAGCTTTGTGTTCATACCAAGGGGGGTTGTTTGGGTGTGGAGCATTGTCATCGCCCCATGCAGGAGAGGGACCAAGCCCAGCCTGGCCCTGCAAGCAGGCTGGAGTCGTTGTGGAGCTGAAGACTCTATGCTGGAGTAGGGGGGAGCTGGATGCTCCCCAGTCAGCCCTGCTGTGGAGAGAAGAGCCCGCATCTTTTTGGGCTTGGTTTCAATAAGCGTAGGTGAAGGGGGGTTTAGTGATGCAGTGCTACTCCGCTGGGAGGGGATGGATGCAAGGATGGATGGGGCACAGAGCTGCTCCTCTCAACAGTGTATGCTGGGGGTCCAGAAATGGAGTTGCAGCCCCTGGGCATCCTGTGTGGGAGGCAGAGTCCTGTTGTGGGGGCTGCAGCGTGTTGCTCTGGGGTGAGCTCAGGTTTGGAGGAGGGAAGAGCTGCAGAGAGAAGGGTGAGACCATGCTGCAAGCTGAGGTTAGGCACTTGTCTCTTAGGAGGAGGAGGAACAGGACGAGAGTGGCTGTGAGGAAGAGGATGGACGTGAGGATGAAGATGAGGACTCTGGCAGTGAAGAGAGCCTAGTGGACTCAGACTCAGATGCAGAGGAGAAGGGTAAAGTGCAGAGCCATATGTGCAGCCCAGGGTGTGGGGGTGCATTTGCTTGTGTCTTCTGGCACTGGGCTCTGGTCCTGGGAAGGGAGAGTCCACTGGTACGCCCCGGCCACGACTCCTCTGGGGGGCTTGGAAAAGCACCGAGGTTGCTGCAGGGAGTCTTCAATGCTCTTTGGGGTGCTGCCGCTCCCCAGTGATGTGGGTTCACATGGGCTCCCTCTGCCCTCTCCTGGTGCTGTGGCTCAGTGGGACTGTGGGAGCGATGCTTCCCCATCCCTCCCAGCCTGACTGTCCCCCACCGGCTTCCAGCTGTGAATTTCCAGGCCGACCTGGCGGACCTGACTTGCGAGATAGAGATCAAGCAGAAGCTGATTGATGAGCTGGAGAACAGCCAGCGGCGCCTGCAGACCCTCAAGCACCAGTATGAGGAGAAGCTGATCCTGCTGCAAAACAAGATTCGGGACACACAGCTGGAACGCGATCGGGTCCTGCAGAACCTCAGTGAGAATCGCCTTGTCCATGGGATCCCATCCCTGCAGCGTTGGGCCCCAGTCCCCACTCCTGCCCAACTGACTCAGAGCCAAAGCACCTACCCCCTGCATGCAACGCATGCTCTGGTAGAGCTTTGCCATCCCCCTGCCTCTGCTTGAGCCCCTGGGACCCCTAAAACGCTGCTTGTCTTGCCATGGGAACAGGACTAATCAGCTGAAGAGCTCCTGACCCCACTGGTGCTGGAGAGGTGTCTGGAAAGGATGGCAAGGCAAAGCCTCTTCTATTCTTGAGCACCGCTTCATGAGATGTGGGGACACTTGGGGAGACTGAGGTGCTGAGGGGTGCATGAAGACCCCAAAAACCTAGCGGTGTAGCTGATCGCTAGGCTGAGCAGGGCAGGAAGCACATGGCTGTAGGTCTAGGTCTGCAGCTCCTCTCAGCTCAGCGACTGTGCTGTGACCAACTGTCCCCACCCTGCGCTCAGTCCTAACCCATCTCTTCCAGTGTGTGCTCCTGTATAGTCCCCAGCCTGTGATGGGGCCAGAGCAGAGGGATGAGGGAGGGCTCTGGCGGAATGTGGAGGGAGCAGTGCCCAGTGCCTTCAGGCAGGGTGTGTAGGTGCAGGAGGAGCCTGGGGTGTGTGGCCATCGCAAGCCTTCTACTCGCTCCCCCAGGCACCATGGAGTGCTACACAGAGGAGAAAGCCAACAAGATCAAAGCAGACTACGAGAAGCGGCTGAAGGAGATGAACCGGGACCTGCAGAAGCTCCAGGCAGCCCAGAAGGAGCATGCTCGCCTGCTCAAGAACCAGTCCCGCTATGAGCGGGAGCTGAGGAAGCTGCAGGCGGAGGTGGCCGAGATGAAGAAGGCAAAGGTACCTGGACATGCCAGGGCAGGGAGGGCATCCCCGGTGATGAAGTCTGGCTCCCTGCTCAGAAGCGATGTTTTCCACTCCTGGTGGCAAGTGCAGGACATCTGTCTGTCTGGTGGGTGGGTGCCCTGGGACAGTCAGGTGCTTGCACCGATACACAGTTACCTTCCCGTTCCAGGTTGCGCTGATGAAGCAGATGCGAGAGGAGCAGCAGCGGAGGCGACTGGCAGAGACAAAGAGGAATCGGGAGATTGCACAGCTCAAGAAGGAGCAGCGCCGGCAGGAGGTGAGAGCCCAGCCTGCCTGCGTGCCACTGGGTGTCCCTGCGCAGGGGGGGAGCTGAGCTGGCTGGGGGTGGGTGTTTGTCCTGCTCTGACGCTCTGAGGTGCTCATAAATATCAGTTGGGAAACCTCGGGACCCTGCTGTACCCATGGCCTCACCAGGGGCTGCTCAGCCCCAGCAGAGCACACCTGGATAAATGGCTCCCAAGGGCTTCCTGCAGCTCCCAGTGTGGTTGTGGGAGATGCTGTGAGCTCCCTGCCATGCTCAGGGGGCAATGTGCCATCAGGGTCAGCCTTGAGGCTGGAAACCTGCTCGCTGTTAAAATCAGAAGTAAGACTGTTCATGCCACAGTGACCGCTCCAAGCTTTGGTGGTGGGAGCCCCAGGACAGTGACCATCACTGGGATGTCTGGGCAGGACCTCAGGGGTCTCTCTCTCTCTTTCTCTCGTGCAGTTTCAGATCCGTGCTTTGGAGTCTCAGAAGCGGCAGCAGGAAATAGTGCTGCGGAGGAAAACCCAGGAGGTGAGGGGTGGGGGGGGATTGCCTCCACATAGCCCCCAGCCCCATGGGGGTCCTGGCCCCAGCGCCTGGCTTGGAGACACCCCGTCCTCCAGACAGTGCCAACTCCGGGAGCAGGTTTCTCAAAAGGGTGGGAGAATTTTTATGGCTCAGTAATGAGATGGGAGATGGTTGCAGGCAGCAGAGGAATTGCCCATCTCCCGGTGCAGCTGAGCCTGGCAGCAGGGGGTGGGTTACAAGGGAGAAGGGGGAAACCCATGGAGCACAAATGGTCTTGGGGCTTCAGGTCTCCAGAGCTGCTGCTCTTGGTCCCATGGGGACCTGGCAGTGATGGCAACAGGTTTGGGCTGGCGATGCCTGTCTGACACTCTCTCCTCCACCCCTCCTCTGGGCAGGTCTCAGCACTGCGCCGTCTCGCCAAGCCCATGTCAGACCGGGTCGCAGGCAGGGCGAACCAGAAGCCAGCCATGATGGACTCAGGCGCGGAGGTCTCGGCCAGCACCACCTCCTCTGAGCCCGAGTCTGGTGCTCGCTCAGTCTCCAGCATCGTGCGCCAGTGGAACAGGAAAATCAACAACTTCCTGGGAGACCCCTCGTCGTCTGTGAATGGGGCTCGGACCGCCAGGTCAGGGCAGGCGCTGCATGGACGTTGTGATGAGGCATCTGAGGGCTTCTATGTCTGGCTTTTGGCTGGTGGTGGACATTGAACGCCAGCTTCTTATTGTGCATTTGGCACACTGACCCAGTGACAGGCTGTGTTGGCAGCATGTGACTGACTGTCACCTGGGCTTGAGCCCAGTGCTGGCCTTCCATGAGCGTTAAATGCCACGGCACAAACCCTGCTGGGGCTCATCTCTTGTCTCTCTCGTTACTAAGGGGCGGTGGGAAAGTTGGGCAACCCAGAAACAATGCAGAGGCCTCCTCCATTCATGGCTACCCAGAGCCCAGGCATCCTTTTGGGGTAAGCACAGTTTTCCGGGCCGGTCACCCATGTGCCTCTTCTCCCCTCTGGCTGTAGGAAGAAGTTCCCCAAGAAGGGGGCTAGCCAGACCTTCAGCAAAGCTGCCCGCCTCAAGTGGCAGTCACTGGAACGGCGCATCTTCGACATCGTCATGCAGAGGATGACTATTGTCAACCTGGAGGCTGACATGGAGCGGCTCATCAAGGTGGCAGTGGTGCTGGGGACAGAGAGGGCTCGGTGGTGGGTGCAGGGCAGGGGGACAGCTGTGTCGACTGTGCCAATCCACCTCCCTTTTTCCCCAGAAACGTGAGGAGCTGGCACTGCTGCAGGAAGCGTTGCTGGGTAAGAGGGCGAAACTGCAGGCAGAGAGCCCCAAGGAGCAGAAAGGGCTGCAGGAGCTGAACGAGGAGATCGAGGTGCTAGGGGCCAACATTGACTACATCAATGACAGCATTTCTGACTGTCAGGCCACCATCATGCAGATCGAGGAGACCAAGGTAGGTGGCTGGACTGCGCCCAGCTGGCAGGGAGAGCGCAGGAGCAGCCCTGGGAGGTCGGGGTGTCCTTGGGCACAGCCAAGGTGGGTGTCCCAGAGTCGTCCTCTTAGCCATGTGACACACTTGGTGGGGCTACACCCACACAGTCACTTCTCATTAGGTGGCTAATTGTGGAAGGGAGTGCTGCCAGGTCCTTGCACATCCATGGACAGACTGCCGGTGCCCCGTGACCCACCACCTTGGGATGTATAGAAGCTGCAGCCCCCATCCTGCCCATGGAGCTGGCAGTCACTTGTCCCCATGGGAGTTTCATGTGCTGGAAACATCCTGGGGAGGACTGGCTTTTTTTTCCAGCAGAAACTGTGCAGGTTTTGTGTCCAGTTTTGACACTGGGCACACCGCAGAGACACTGTGTAGCTCCTGGTTCCGTTCTACTGGTTGCAGCCTGGGCTGGAGGCTGTGTGCTGTCCCTGGCTTGTCCCCAGCTGTGACCTAGGTTGCCGGGGAAGAAGGGGCGGTGGTTAATTCACACTAGCCTTTGGGCCGGTGACCTGATCTGCTGAGGATTCAGTTGAGGCTGGTGTCTGCAGGTTAGGGCCTAATTAAGTGTTGGCACCAGGGTTCCTCTAGCAACACAGAAGCCCTTCAGGTTGCGTTGGTCATCTCCATTGCTGGATCTCCCCAGTAGCCGCTTGGGCAGACTGAGGAGGGCGAGTGTCGGGACTGAGCAGTGCTGGCAGGGCAGCGGAGGTGCTGTGCTGGCTGCGGTACCCATTCTGCCCATCCCATGCCCAGTGGCAAAGCTCCCCCGCAGCATCCAATGCCTGTCCTTCCACATTTCAGGAGGAGCTGGACTCCACAGACACGTCAGTGGTGATCAGCTCCTGCTCCCTGGCTGAAGCCCGACTCCTTCTGGATAACTTCCTGAAGGCCTCCATCGACAAGGTGCGAGGCCAAGCTGGGACCCGGATGCATGATGGGACTTCCCGCAGCTTGGGGAGGGGAGCAGGGTGCCAGGATGGGGACCTGGTGGTGGGGAACTGAGACACCTGCCTGAGGCCCAGCGTGGCCATCCTTCCCCAGGGGCTGCAGGTGGCACAGAAGGAGGCCCAGATCCGCCTGCTGGAGGGGCGCCTGCGGCAGACGGACATGACCAGCTCCTCGCAGAACCATGCCATCCTGGATGCCCTGCGGGAGAAGGCCGAGTCGCACCCTGAGCTGCAGGCCCTAATCTACAACGTCCAGCAAGGTGGGACCCAGGGCTGGCGCATCCTTGGGCCGGGCATGCTGCCTGTGTGGCGAGGTGCCCACCCATGCTGGCCTCCCAGGAAACACCTAGAGGTCCCACGGCTGGGACCACCATGTCCAGGGCTGCCCCAAGGGCGATGCTGGATGGGGACGTGTGCTCCAGCCACCACGTGGCAGGGATGAGGACCGGGTCCCTGCCCCCAACTGCCCGGGCTGTCCGCTTCGCCGTGCGGTTCAGATGGGGCTTACCACGATGGGTTTCCCTCTGCACTGCTGATGTGCTCTCTCCCTCCTGCACAGAGAACGGCTACACCAGCACAGATGAGGAGATCTCAGAATTCAGCCTGGCTTCAGATGGGAGGTGAGCACCCAGCCCAGTCCTGCCTGAGCTGGTGGTGGCTGGGGAGGCTGGGGTGGGGGTATGATGTCTGGTGCGACCCATGAGACCTCGCAGATGGACATGGATGAGCAAAGCCCCACCTAAGCTTTCCTGTGGTACCCAGCCCTTGGGGAGCGGAGTGGAGCAGAGATATCTCTTAGACACCAGCAGGGTGTGAAGACTAGGTTATCCCTTAGAGAAAGGGTGCTGGGCAACAAGGGGTCACCCAAGGAGTCTGGTGGGCCAGTGGCAGCCGGCCTCTAAAAGGAGTTTGGCACTGAGGATCCATCCTTGCTCCCTTCTCCTTGCAGCATCTCCCAGTGTTTCACCATGAAGGGCTCAGCAAGCCAGGATGACTTCAAGTTCAAGGTTAGTTGGTCTTTCTGTGTGGCTCCATCACAGGGAATGGGAGGAGGGATGGAGTGGCATGTTGTTCAGTGATGCTCCAGGCCTCTGCTCTGGAGTTTGACCCATGGAGAGACAGGCTTAGCATAAGCTGGTCTCTGAGTGGGGTCAGCTCTAGGCAAGGGGGAGCCCAGGCCTCCTGGTCCTGTGGTCCTCTGAAGCACCAGAGACTTGGGAAACATCCAGTGCATCAGCCAATACCCTCCAGATTTGAGTGGGCACCAAGGAGGTCCCTCTGCAGTGCTGCATCTGTTGTGGGCAAAGGTGGACGAAAGCACCCATTGTTCTGCACCGGCAATCACATTTGCTTAGAGTATGGAGAGGTGGCACTGTGATGGGCATCCCAGCATGATGCAGCAGGAACTGAACCTCCTGTGGCCAGAGAGCATGAGCTGCTCCACTCCACAGTTCTCTGGCTGCTCCTGTTGTCCTCCCTCTGTGCTGCCTGTGTCTGAGGCCTCTGCCCTGCTCTAGGGAGAGCCCAAGCTCTCAGGGCAGATGAAGGCAGTGTCTGCTGAGTGTCTAGGACCCACGCTGGACGTCTCCACCAAGAACATCACCAAGTCCTTGGCGTCTCTCATGGAAATCAAAGAGGATGGGATCAGCTTCTCCATCCGAGACCCTTATTACAAGGAGAAGGTGTCACGCACCATCAGCCTGCCCGCGCGAGGAAGCACCTTGTAAGCATGGGGTGATGGGTCTTTGGGCATTGGGACGCTGATGGAGGCACGGACCAGCAGGTGGGAAGCTGTAGCCTGGCTGTGGAGTTGCAGAGCAGTGAGGGTGAGCCCAGTTCCGCATCTATCCAGGCTTGTCTGCAGCAAGCAGCGGTGGATTTCTCCAGTGGGCCTTGGAGAATGTTTAAGAGTATGTTGGTATCCTCTGCAGATGGAGAGAAGGGTACTCCAGGAGGAGGGAAAGAAGGGGGGGCGTGCGAGGGTCCCTGACTCACTGCCCTGGGTTATTGGCCTTCTTGGAGGTTTCTTGGGTTGCCAAAAGCCTCCACACTCACGGGATGACTCAAGGCATCCTCTGATCTTGTGATTGTGACTCCAGGACAGCACAGCTTCTCCACTTGCTCTACTGGGGAAGGACATGGGTGTTCAGCATGGAGGGATCCCAGCAGGGAGGGAAGGCACCCACTGTGCTCTGTTTCACTTGCTTTAGTCCCAGGCAATCTCGTGGCTCAGACACTTCACCTCTGACAAGGAGGAAATCCTATGACCGTGGGCAACCTGCCAGGTGAGCTTGGGAGCTGGAGAAATGGCGACATGGGGAGGGAGAGGCTGGGTGGCCTAGACAAGTCGGGGGAGATGCTTGCTGGGCCAGCTTTTGCTGGGCCCTGGTGTGCCAGGCAGCTGCCAGGTGAGCAGTTCCCAAGTCATGTGTCCCTCTAATCCTTCCTGGCTCAGGCCTGCAGATGTTGGCTTCACACCTCCCTCATCCCCACCCACCCGTCCACGCAATGACCGCAATGTCTTCTCTCGTCTCACGAGCAACCAGAGCCAGGGGTCTGCCTTGGACAAGTAAGTCCTGATGCGGTGGGAGGGTCTGAGTGAGGGGGACCCATATCATAACAGCAAATGGCACATACCGGGTCCCATGGTGGGGTGTAGGAGCACAGGACCTGGGTCTGCTCCAGCCAGCCTTCTGCCACTGTTTTCGCTTCCTGCTCCTCTCCATGAGGGAGCAGATGCTCTGCAGCAGCCATGCTGGACCCTTGCCCTGTCCTGCCTGGTGTGTGTCTCCTCCGAGCCGGCCGCTTGCAGGAGCTCGCAGTCGTGGCCTCTGGCTAAACTGTATCTTGGAGACACAGCAGTGCCAGATTTGGACCAGTGGAAAAGGCTATGGAGCAGGATGGGGTGAGGTGGGCCAGGGGCTCGCAGGAAGCTGAAGGACTGGCACCAACCCACAAATGCTGCTCCAGCCTCCCTATGCATCAGGTCAGACAGCTGCCCTCATCTCGGAGCATTGCTAGCAGTGCTGACATCCCCTGATGGAGACCTGCTGTCTGATCCTCACATGCTCTCCTGCTCCTCTGCCATCTCCCCTGGTTCTCCACGTGTGCTTCTCTTTCTCCCTCTCTCCCCTCCTCCTTCCCTCTGTCCTACATTGGCTTGGATGCAATAACAATCCTCCATCTCTGACTCCTCTGCTGCCTCTTCTAGTCTGGGTTTTCTCTCCCATAATCCTGCTAATTTTCTGCCCCTAGGTCTGATGACAGCGATTCCTCTGTCTCGGAGGTGCTGAGGTATAGACAACTTTCTATTTATTGTCCCTTCCTCTTCTCCTCCTCCTCTCCATCTCACGAGTCTGCTCTCCCCTGTTCCTGCATGCTCCACCTGTGCCTTGCTGCTCTCCCGCACCTCCCAGCTCGTGTGTGCTGTCCCCTCCTGGCATGCCACCTCCAGTATCTGACGTTGTCCCCTTGGTTGTGAGTTTGAACCATTCCTGCTCGGATCAGCCCTTGGAAACATGGCACTGGGCTCACCTATGGGCACTGGCTGGTTTGGGGTTGGCAGCATGTTCTCCACTGTTTCTGATGGGCTTTCCTCAGCATGACACCACCATGTCCCATCCCGTCCCCCAGCTCTCTGGGAGGATGATGTGATGCTGGGGAAGGGGGCAAGCAACCCTGGGTGCACCCAGTGTGTCTTTCTTGCAAGCATCTTCCAGGCAAAGATCTCCAGGTGCTCCCCACACAGGCTGTGCTGGGTTGTGGGTGGGTAGATCTCCTTCCCAAATAAAATAAGTCAGATTGTGGTGCAGAGCTCACTTTGGGATGAAGGTGCTCCTGGGCTCGTCCTGCTGCACCCTCCTGTCTCTATAGAGATTTCCTAACACGAGGGATACCTTTCCCCCATCCTTTAGGAACATCAGCCCTCCAGCATCTGGGTGTCCTCTCACATTGCCCATGCCCTGAGTTCCCACAGTCACTGGGGAGGTGGCACCAGACGTATCTGTGCTGTGTCACCTTGGGCAGTTTGCTGTAAGGCAGCAACGCAATGTCTATCAGTAACTTCTTAGCCTGGGGAACCGGGATTTCCATTTAGATTCAGTGTCACATCAAGACTGGTAGAAACACTAGGGGTCAGGGGAGGGCTGTTTAATTTGAGTTTTTAAGTGCAGCTGCTAACTGAGAAACAAAGATCGCATGCATGTCATTTCCAAACCCAAATTAATGAGCCTGTGTTTGTCCTTATGACTGATGCAAACCTTACATGGCCTCAGGCCTGCCGTTCTCAAGCCCTGTGCCTCAGTTTCCCTGTCTATAAGACGAAACTAGCACAACTCAGGCCCCCATGGCTATGGGGAGGCTGTGCTTTGGGATGCCAGCTGGGAAGAACTGTTGGTGGCCATGCACCCTTGGGTCTGGAAGGGTAGGGCTGTTGGTCCTCAGCACCCCAAGGACTGCTAAAGTGCTAAATCTGCTGAAGCAGATGCTGTGTCCAGAGAGACAGGCAGCAGGTTTCCCTTGGAGGAAAGTTTGGCAGGAATAAGTCCTCCCCTGCCCAGAGCCAGCGGTGGTTGCATGGCTTCCACAGCCATTGTGACAGGGACATTGGGTGCAAATGTCCTTTTGTCACCCTTACGGTCTTATGTAAAGGAGCAGGGCCCTGTCTCCAAATGTCACTAGCCACAGGCTGACAGCCTCCAAGGAACTGGGATGCTGGATATTGGTACCATGAAACATTTATCCCAGCAGAGCTTCAGGCTTTAGAAGGTGCAGTTTGTCCCAAACTGACCTGAGGTCTGATGAGCTGGGTCTCCTGGCTCCTTGGGTCTGTGCTGGCCAGTTGTGAGAGGTTCAGCAGGAGAGCAGAGGCCACTGGGCAGCCCCCCTTTCCCAGTCTGCATTGCTGGGGCAGAGGCAGTAGGCAGGGGCTGCTCCTGCGGAGATTCCTGGGGCTTCCACAAAGACCTTTGCTCAGACATGCTGGGTTCAGATGGAAGGGCCCATCTCACTGCCAGGTGGTGGAAGATGCTTGGGGTGAGGCAGGTCTTGCTCTCCCATGCCCCTGGGACTGTGTAGCGTAGTGCCTTTCCCCACACACTCCACCATGCTTGTTTTTTCTTTCCCACGCAAGGGGCATCATTAACCCGGTGGGTGGCACCAAGAATGCCCGGACAGCCCCGCTGCAGTGTGTCTCCGTTGCAGAAGGACACACCAAGCCTGTGCTCTGCCTGGATGCCACCGATGAGCTGCTTTTCACAGGGTCCAAAGGTGTGTGATGGATGGAGAGGCTGTGGGGATTGCTGGCCCTGCAGACGCTATGGGAGCAGTTTGGCATGGGGGAATACATGAAGTGCCAGGTACCATGGGGATGGTTCCTCCTGGGCCTTTCTCCTGTCCTCAGCATTGAGCCTTGTCCTGCGCTGCCCCAGCACTGGGGCTGGCTGGCTCCTTTCCTCTGGCCCTGTGGGTGGGGAGGGGCAATGCTCAGAAGGGGTATTTCCCTCCTGCCACCATGCCCACGGAGGGACCCCTCCCAGCCTGACACTCTTGAGCATGTTTCTCCTCCCGCAGACCGGAGCTGCAAAATGTGGAACCTGGTGACGGGCCAAGAAATTGCTTCCCTCAAGGGTCACCCAAACAATGTGGTTTCCATCAAATACTGCAGCCATACGGGGCTGGTGTTCACCGTGTCCACGTCGTACATCAAAGTGTGGGACATCCGGGACTCGGCCCGGTGCATCCGCACCCTCACGTACGTGGCAGGCGGGAACAGCTGTGGGGGACTCTGGGCATCTCTGGCTTCGTGGGAGCCAGTCCCAGGAGCTACTGGGGCTGGGGACAGGGCTAAGTACCAGCTGCTTTAGTGCCAGTTTGCAGTGCTGCATCCTTAGGGAACAGGGAGGCTGGGAGAGAGCTTGGGGT
Source organism: Scopus umbretta (assembly GCA_013400535.1). Classification (NCBI taxonomy): domain Eukaryota; kingdom Metazoa; phylum Chordata; class Aves; order Pelecaniformes; family Scopidae; genus Scopus; species Scopus umbretta. Next base: position 93,219 of record VZTL01072121.1, on the reverse strand, counting down.
GAGGGGACCTGTGGGGATGTCCTGCACTGAAGGCTCAGGGTAAAGAGCTCTGAAGAAATTTGCAGCTGCTTCTGGGGATGGCCAAGAGAGCCAGCAGCTCTGTAGAGCAGGCACAGCCCCTAACAGCATTGTGGCTGAGTATATTACAGGCTCACCAGTGGGAAACTCAGATCTTTATGAGGAGTCTGAGGACCAGAAAGGAGCATGGGACAGGCTGTAGCTGTCGTCTGCCAGTCTGGAGCAGGGCTCAAATGTTAGGAGAGTATGGCAGGGCAGGGTTACCAGCTTGCTCCAGCATAGAGCTCCTTTCTCCATCCAGCCTCAGCTCATCTACCTTGGCCTGAAAGTGCTTCTCCCTTGGTGCAGAGGCCAAATACCTCTGCCTCCCTGTGCTGACTGCCAGCACGAGCGAGCTCCTCCTACAGGAAGCAAAGAGGAATGTGAGGAGAGAAGAGCAGCTCTCAAATGGAAACCAGGGCAGGATGCTCCATGTCGTGCACATACCCAACATCCTTGGCACCCTCTGCAAGCAGGGTACAGGCCTAGGGGACAGAGGTCTTGTTGATCCCACTGTGGCCATGAGATGGTGATAACTCTAGGGCCTTTCCCCGATGTGGGACCTACCTGCGCCAGCCTGGAGCCAAGAGCCCCATGCGGTTCCTCAGTGGGGCCTCAGTGGCTCTGGTCTCTGCTCATCCTCCCCCCTTGACCTCTCTCTCCCTTAGGTCTTCTGGACAGGTGATCTCTGGGGACGCGTGTGCTGGGACCACCACCCGCACTGTCACCAGTGTGCAGGGGGAGCACCAGATCAACCAGATTGCTCTCAACCCCACTGGCACCATGCTCTATGCTGCCACCGGTAACTCCGTCCGCATCTGGGAGCTGAGCAGGTGAGTGGGTAGCGCTGGGGTGGGCAGGGCAGCTTATGGATGCTGAGTGGACAGTGTCTGCTCAGAGGGGCCTGAAGTGACTCCCCCCAAGGGAAAGTGAAAACCTTTTAGCAATGGAAGTTGCCTGGAATAAAGACCCTTTCCTATGGGACCCAGGGGGTGATGAGCGGCAATGGGGCTACTTGGAGTGGGGGCTTTGTCCGTGAGCTGGGCGGAGCTTAGGAGAAGGGGAAAGACAAGTGGGATGAGCAGCAGTACCCCCTGGTTTTGCCCTTGCCCCCTCCTTGCCAGGTGGGCACTGGGCTGCTGACCCCTTGCTGCAGCTTAGGCTCTGCAGCCAGATGTTGGCATGCCCCGAAGCTGCCTTCCTCCCCCCGACATCATTAGGAAGAGGGGTGTCCCTGCTCACAATCCCCCAAAGAGAACAACCCCTACTGGGGGGCTCCAAGGCTCTAGGGGTCTCTGCCTCTGAGAGCCCCTTGGAAGAGCTTCAGCACCTGGGAAGGGGCTGGCTGACCAATGTTATTGAACTCAGGTTGCAGCCCATCGGGAAGCTGAGTGGCCACATCGGGCCTGTGATGTGTCTCACAGTAAACCAGACGGCGAGCAACCATGACCTGGTGGTCACAGGCTCCAAAGATCACTACGTCAAGGTACTCTCCTCCTTGGAGAGCAGAGCCCTGTGTCCCATATGTTGGCAATCCCTAAGGTCTCTTCTCTCCTTCTGAAATCTGAGTCCAGATTCTGTTTTCACCTCTGCATGTGAGGTTCTTGCATATCTCCTCAACCCAAATCTTGCCTTTTGCTTGCTCCACAATACAAATGCACCTTTGGAGATGGATTTGTATTTCTCTCATCTCTTGGGCTCTGTGGCTGGTACTTGCATGTTATGGCTGACCCAGATTAGCAGCTCACACTCTTCTGCTCGATTCTCCTCCCCAATACAGATGCTTTGTGCCTGCTCATTCTCAGCTCCAGCACAGCAAGAGCTTGCCCCTCCCTTTTAGGTTTTTGCTGGGTTTTAGCAGGTTGAATTGGAGCTGGCACCAGGGGAGTGGAGGGAAGGTGAGATGATGAGGGAAGCAGAATCCCACTCTTCTGACAGCTGCAAGCTTGTTAGCTTGGCTCATGGAGGTGTGTGGAAGCTCACCATGAGTAAAATGAGCTGAATGGGGGCTGTCTCTGGTCATAGACAACCAGATGGTGGCAGGACCCCTGGAGAGACCTCAGTCCCAAAACAGCCTCCACTGGCCAATGCCCACTCCCCTCTCCAGCATCACTCTTGGTGTTCTGAGCCTAGAAAACAGAGGGTGATGGCCAAGCTCGCCAAGAGAGGGTCACCTCTGTTTCCAGTGCCATCTGGGGTCTTTCACCCGCCGTTTTTTCCCCAAGGTGTTTGAGATTGCTGAGGGCATGGTGGGCAATATTGGCCCCACTCACAACTTTGAACCCCCTCACTACGACGGCATCGAGTGCCTGGCCATCCAGGGAGACATCCTCTTCAGTGGCTCCAGGGACAACGGCATAAAGAAGTGGGATCTGGAGCAGCAGGAACTTATCCAGGTCTGTAGGGGAGCATATAGCAGTCCTTGGGGTAACATGGGGCAGAGGGATGTTGCTGCTGGGGGTCTAGGGGGACCTTTGTTCAGGGACCTGATGCCAGTGTCCTGCACTGAGCTAACCAGGGAGGGTACTCCCATTCCTGGGAATCTGGCAGTGCGCATGCGAGGTGGCTCTGTACCCCCATAAGTTTGTGCTGTAGGGCCACTCAGGATTGCCAGCTCCCCCTGGCACACAGGCTGCAGCATCAATTGCAGTGCTGGGTGTTGTGTTCCTGTCTGAAGACAGGATTGTTGTCTCCTGCCCAAGGGACAAAGCAAACCCTGATTTTTGAATCCATCCCTTTGGCCTCCTAACTTTGCATCGTTAGCCCCATGATCCAGATCAGCCCCAGGGCAACAGTGAGGATCTGAGCCTCCCTTGTTGGGTGCATGAGGCTGCTGGTGGTGCTGCAGATGAGGCTAGTCATGATATCCTCTCTGTGGCCGTACCTACAGCAAATCCCCAATGCCCACAAAGACTGGGTCTGTGCCCTGGCCTTCATCCCTGGCCGCCCCATGGTGCTGAGTGCCTGCCGAGGAGGCATGATCAAAGTCTGGAACGTGGACACCTTCACCCCAGTTGGGGAGATCAAAGGGCACGACAGCCCCATCAACGCCATCTGCACCAACTCAAAGCACATCTTCACCGCCTCCAGGTGAGCCCTGGGCTTTCTGCTCCCGAGTCCCTGGGAGGTGGGAGACCCCTGGGTTGAACTGTCATCCCCGGGCCTGGGTGGGTTTGTGCTGAGTGGACAGGTAGCAGGGAGGGAGGGAAGGGGGAGTCTCGGAGCTTTCTAGCCCTCCACTCCTTCATCTCATCTTGCCCACCTCAGTCTGCCCTGTGACGTGGCCTGCCCACTGCAGTGCCAAGAGCTATTCCCGCAGCCGTCCCCTGCCCACGCTGCGGTGACACCCCGGGTTATCCCCCACGCAGGGACCCCTCTCCCCTGGGGCTGGGCATCCTCTGCTGCTCTCGGGGAGCTCTTTGGCAGCAAGACTCTGATATCCTCTTTTCGACCATGTCCCTTTTCTCCCTTCCTTTTCTCTGTCTCTCTCTGTCTCCTTCTCCCCACCTCCCATCTGTGCCACAGTGACTGCCGGGTAAAGTTATGGAATTACGTGCCTGGGCTCACCCCTTGCCTTCCACGACGCGTCCTTGCCATAAAGGGCCGTGCTACTAGTCTGCCTTGACCCTCCTGCTCTTTCTGACTGTCTTGCTCATGCACTCTTCTTCTGTCTTTTCTTTCCTTTTCTCTTTCTCTCCATCTCTTTCTCCCTCTGTCTTTCTCTCTGTTGCTTGCTTTTGCTCCTCTCTTTTTTTCTTTCTTTCTCTCTGGTCTGAGCTGCTTCTTCACGGTATGAAACTATTTTGCGTTTTTCTCCACTTGATAAATCTTTGCTGGAAGTGACTTGCCCCTTTGTCCCAGCCATACTCCCACGTTGTTTTGTTTGCTTTTTTTTTTTTTTTTTTTTTTTTTTTTCCCTTTCCAAGTGCCCACATCTACTGTGGCAGCTCCGTGGAAGCTGTGACTTGCATGGATGGTGGGGCAGGAGTCAGCAGCCACCCCTGAAGCAGCCCATGCCCTGGGGAGACCAAGCACAGCAGCTCCCTGCAGTGTCACTGCTTTGACCTAGTTAGAGCTCATTCAAGGGGTGCAGGAGTCCTGTTGTCAGGGTCAGCCCCGGAGGTCACGATTTCCCTTTGTCCCCAGTTGCTGACAGTGGGGTGAGCTGGAGGCTGAGCCCCATTGGGCCTGCCTGCTCCCCAAAACAGATTGGGAAACCTCCTGCCAAGAGAAAAGAGCCTGGAAGTCTTGTGGGCTGCATGCTGCCATGGGCTGGGGGTGGGGACCGTTTCTCCTCACAGTGCCTCTCTGCAGCGTGTCTGCGGGGCTCCTGCGGGAACCCCCGAGTCACGTCATCCCTCTCGCCTTTGTTTCTCAGTGACTTGACAGTGAAGCTCTGGAGCGGGAGGAGGTTACCCGCGGGGTCGAACTAGAAACTGCAAAAAGACTGGAAGACATGACAGGAGGGTGAAGGTCTTTGTGCCTGACCCAACGGGGTGGATGATGTCCCATCTGGTACTTTGAGCACTGCCAGCTCCTGTGAGGAGGCAGCTCCGTGGGGCACCACCAGCTCCGCCTTCCCTCCTGCTGAGGTTTCTTGATGGTTTTCCAGTGACCAGGAAATGTTTCATCTCTCTTCTCACCCACACTGCTGCAACGCCTGCCAGGACTTCTGGGGGTCAGAGCTCCTTGGCTCTTTCTCAGAGACACCCAATTCACTCCTGCCACCATGAGATCATGTGGCTTCCTGTGATGTGCTGCTTCTGTCCCTGTTGGCTCTGGGGCTGGTTCCTGCAGGAGTCTTTCTCCACTCCACAACCATGAGGACTTTTGGTGTCTGCTGGCCAGAAACACAGCATAGAGGGGCTGCTTCTTTGGAGACATATTCATGTGACAGCCTCTCTGCTGTGAGGGGTCTGCAGAAGGATTTCCAAGTAGTTCTATCATTCCCCATCCTCTGTCTACCTGTCCCCAGCGACTGGAGGTGTGCACCTCTGAGCTACTTTGCCATGTCCCAGCTGTGGAGGCACGGCAAGCCTGGAAAGATCTCCATCAGGCAACTTTCAGACAAATCTTCTGTGGTTCCCTTCAACATTCTCCAAACCCCAGTCGTAAACTCAGCTGACCCATGGCTCTTGGGCTCTTCCCCATGTGCCCACCCTGCTGTGCAGTGGGGAAGGGAAGGGCTGCTTCACCCTGCTCTTGACACCTTGGCCCTCAGCAGGGGTTTTGTGGTGGGTTCCTCCAGCATCCTAACCCCCTTGACACAGAGAAATGAAGCAAGAACGGAGGTTACGGAACAAAGAACCAAGGCTGAATTTGTCACTGCCACCCCTGTGGCCCATCTTTTTTTTGCCATCACTGGGTGCTGGAAGCTGTAACTCCTTCCCCCAGGCTCTACTCTCAGCCTTCTACCGGGGAGGGGGCTAGCTCAGGTTTGGCCCATCAGCCCCTGTGGATCCAGGAGCCAGAGGGGGCCCAGCAAGGCACAGAGCAGCCAGAGTTTGGCCACAAGAGAGTCGGCTGTGCCGGGAGTGGGGTGAGGAAGGGGTTGCACACACTGATCTTGCACAAGTCCCCTGATTCACCCCACACTTGAAGGACAATCCTGCAGTGGATGATCTTGCACAATCCAACCTCCATGAAAGGCTGGGGGCTCCGTCCAGGAGTGTGTCCCCAAGGACACAGCTTCTCCAGGCTCCCTCCTCTCTCGCTCCTGTGCAAGGCTCTGGCAGGGCCCTGGTCTCACACTGGAGCTTTCCTCCATCTCTCCTGTGGCCCATTGGACCATCCCCTGCTCCATCCTGCCCTGGACCAGGCAGGGCTTTTTGTGGGATGGCCAAGGAGACCCCAGGAGTGGTGCTCTTGCCTCACATGCTCCCACTTCCCCTCTGTCACAGAAGCAGCAGTGTTTGAACTCAAATTTAAGGATTTCTCCATGCGATCCCACCAGCAGTGAACTGAGATCTCAGAGGCCAGGGGCTCCAGGACCTGCCCTATAAAGCACAGGCCATTTTCCCTCTGCTTTGTCCCAACCATGGTGATGCACATACCAGCCCCAGGTCATTTGCCACCAGCCCTCATTACAACCATTCCAAGTGGAGCATGGGAATTCCTTCACATCTTGAAAGGCAGGAGCATCTCTATTGATTTGATGGTTGTTTTTTTTTTCCTTTTGAGGGGAAAAAACCCCATCCTGCTGCCTTTCCTTGTGGAGGGTGTGATGGTATGTGCGGGTGTGACCCTGCCCAGGACAGTGACTGGTCCCTTGTGATCCTGGCCAAGCCCTGCACAGCCCAGGACTGGTGGCTGCATTGAGGCGAGGAGCCCTCCTCCTGCGGCTGATGGTGCCAGTGCTGGGCTGTGCGCCCTGTGGGACTGGAAGGGGCAAACAAAAATGCACAGGGCCCCGCCAGAGTAAGGAGCAGATGTGGGGGGCTGGAGGAGGTGCTACCCTCCACGCCTGTCTCGGAGAGGGTTTCCCTGCTCATTCCTTGGCCGGTTAACCTTTGCTTGGCTGGTGAGGGGGGGGTTGTGTGTGTTTGACTGTCTGTAGCCAAGTGTACTGTGTGCGTCGGTGTCTGCACCAAGATCTGCCAGTGCCTGACCTGAAACCTCTCGCTGTTCCTTGCTGAAGTCAGTGAAGGGACCAGCTCTGGAGGGATTGGGGTCAGACCTGCCTTGTCTTTCACCACCAGTTTCTTCCCATGTGTAGGCTGCAAGTGCCTGCTTAATTTCCCAGGGCCAAGTGGCCGATCCTGGATGATGCTGAGCATCCACCTCGCTGCTATGCCCAATAGCATGTTGAGGGGGCTTCAGGGCTTTTGCAGCCTGCAGGTGGAGGGAGCTGGGTACTGCGGCACAGCAGCAAGCATCTGGAGAGAAGGAGGTCTTTGAAGCAGGGGGCGACTGTGATCCCATAGTTCTGTGTGTGTGTGTGTGTGTCTTAGTATCTGCATGGGTTGGTATTTCCCATGCAGGACAGTGTTTCTCTGGTGTTGATCTGGTTTAGCTACCTCATGGTGCAAGCTGGGTGCTGTCGTCATTTGGTTTTGTTTTGGGGACGGGGTGGGGAGTTTGTGTTTTTAGTTTTTCCTTCTCTTAATTATTATTGTTATGGTTTTGACACTTGAATTCATCCTGGGGACACGTGGCCTCACCCCAATCCCTCTGCATGTCTGAGCCGCCCATCGTGTCCCCCTCCCTGCCTCCTCCTGGGCAGCGCAGCAGGGCCAGTGTCCTGCTCTCCCCTGCGCTCCCAGCTCTCACCTTTGCAGTGGGATCCCCCAGCTGAGTCACAACACTGAGGTCTTTGCATCTGTTGCTTGTGGGGGGCTTGGACTGAGGCTCAGCATTGTTGCTGTTAGTCATTGTGTTGATTTGCAACCTGGAAGTGGTCCCTCTTGTCCTTTAGAAGGCTGGAAAGGGACCTCTGAAAGGCTCAGCTCAGCCTGTATTCCTGCTTCTGCTCTCACAGATACTCGCTGTGGATGCAGAGAAGCCCTTCTTGTCTGGGAAATGTCCATACAAAGCACATCGCTGGAATGGACTGGTCCCAGTCCCCATTTTCCAGAGTCTGCTGTAATTCAGTGGCAGCCTGGAGCGTCAGGGAGCTGGTGCTATAAAACCCTCTGTCCAGGATGGGGGTAGTCTGTGAGGGAAGCTGTTTCTTGTGTGTGATGTTTGATTTTTCACCCCCAAAACATAGTTGAATCTAGATCCTGTCCCAAGCACTGAACATAAAGCAGGGTAACCCTGGAGCCCGCAGATTACCCCCAACTCGGGGCTGGGGAGCCGGCACAAGGCTGTATCCCGCTCCCCTGGCACAATGGGGTTTGCGAAGGGGCTCGCAGCTCTGAGCCACACTGTCAGGTTGGGGGGCAGGTTCCCTCAAACACTAAAGCACAAGGTCCCAACATGCAGGTGGTCTAGCAAGGGTGGCCCCTTGGACGCTGGTCCTTCAGAGCTCATTTTTGGGCTGGGGGCTTGGACAACCAAGGTTGGAGGTGGGGCTAGGGATGATGGTAGAGGGCTGTTGGCCTGCCAGAGGAAGCAGGTAAGTTGTTTCATCCTTTTGCACTGTGCTGGGGTGCTCCCCTAGGCCTCAGGACTTGCACTGCTGTATAGCTTATGTCCCTTCTTGTGGCCTCTGAGCCCCTCTGCCAGGCCTGCCATTGCAAGGACAGTTTGGAGCTGCCTTTGCACCATGCACCTCATATTGCTTCACCCTTGGGTGCCTTGGATTGTGCTAAGGGTGTGATGATACCTGCCTTCCAAGGAGGTCTTTCCCTTCCTCAAATTGCTGGGTGATGCTTTTGTCCCCAGGCCCTGACTCTTGCTCTGTGGGTCTCCTCCCTCCAGCACAGAGGGGCCAGCTCCAGCCTCTGCTGGGGGTGTAGTGCTGGCCCAGAGCTGAGCGTTGCACACAAGGGGTGGAGATGACTCGGGAGCCTAAAAGCACTGGGCTCCCAAACCACTGTGAGCCCACCCACAGAGCCTTGGCACTGCCCCTCCCTGGCACCCACAGCTCTTACGGCACAAAAGGACAGGCTGGTGGTGCCTCTCAGTCTGGCCAGCTGCGGGGAGCTGGAGCACCAGGGTCCTGTCCCCGCCAGGTACAGCGTTCCTCCCCAGCACATCGGAGCACAGCTGCTTTGGGGTTTGCATGCTGCCTTCTGCTTTGGTGCTGCAGAACCAGTGCCTGCTCCCCAGGGTGCTCTCCCTAGTGCCCCTATCCCAGTCCTTCCCTTGTCCCATGCCGGACGGGGTCCAGGTACGATCCCTGCAGAGCGCAGGGCTCCCTGCTTGCTTTTCCGCAAGCTCACTGGAGCTTGGCCCTGTCCTGCAGGCCTGCACACCCTCCCTGAGCCCCCTTCACCCTCCAGGGGAGGGAAGAGGAGCCCTGGGCCTGGCCCCTCCACGTGCTGCACGGTGCTCCAGCTGTAAGTGGGAGGGAGCCCAGCACAGCCCTGACCCCCCAGGCCCTGTCCTGGCCTCCTGGGCCTCCTCCCCAGAAAAGCACAGCCCTGCGCCTTCCTCCTTCCCCGGGCGCTTGTCCCTCATCCATAACAGCTCTGTCCCTAGTACCTGCCAGCTGTTCCGCATCCCCCACATCCTGGGACCACCCGGTACCCGCTGGTCCAGCCCTGCGGCAGGGCTCGGGCAGCTGCAGCGTCGCGTCGCCTGCTCCATCGCCCCTGCCCGCTGCACAAGTATCACAAATAGCAGGTGCCTTTTCTTGCTCGGAGCTGTTTTCTAGAGGCCAACTCTTGTGAAGGCTGGGATTTTTTCTGCTGGGTCATGCAGCCCAGCCCAGCAGCCTGGGTTTGTCAGAGGACAAGGCGTGTACATGTATTTTATACCTCGATGTGCTCCTGTAAATAGTGTAAGTTATTTCAGTCTCATGATGTACATGTTTTTTTCAATGGCTGTGTTTGTTCCTTGCCTTTTTGTCTTCACAAATAAAATGTACTGAAATGAAGTGACAGAGTAGAGATGGCTTTGAAGAGGGGAAGAGCACAGCTGGGGACTGCCTGTCCCATCCTGCTGCACCCGGCAAGGGGCTGAGGGATGGGCTGGGTGACCTGATGCTGCTACAGCCCTTCTGGCCCTACTGCGTGCATGAGAAGGTGGCCTGCATCCTCACGGCACCGAGTCCTCAGGCAGACACGGCAAGTGTGATCGCACTGGGGGAAACTTAGGGGGGCTGAGGTGGAGGAAGCACAGACTCGGGCGGGCTGGCTCTGCCCCTGTCTCCTGGCAAGGAGGAGGAGGGGAGGAAGGGGTCCAAGCAGGCAGTCCCAAACCAGAATAGCAGCCAACCCCTGCAGAAGTCAGAGCAACCCTAACCCTGCAGCATCGCATCACCCCTCTGAGGGGTGCCCAGGTCCCCAGGCTGGCAGGGCCCGGGGGCTGCGGAAAGGTGCTGTGGGGCAGGGGCTCGGGTGCCTCCTGCCCGCGGTGGTTGCCCACAGCCCGCTGGGGGCTGCCGGCCCTCCTGGGGCTGGGGTCCTGGGGGACACGGGCTCCCTGGGGACACCGGGCGCCCGGCCATGCCATGCTGGTGGCCCTGGGGACAGCCGGCAGGTGGCAGCCCCGGCTGCGGGATGGCGGTGCCCGGGGCTCGGCAGAGCTGCTGGAGCTGGGGCAGCAGGGTCCCCCCCGGGCTGCCCAAGGGGGACGCCGGGGTGGGCGACCCCGGTGCCAGCGTGTGGTGCCCACCGAGCACCCGGAGGTGACCGATGCCTGCACCAGCCTGTGCCCCCCAAGACATTGGGCAGCCAACCTGCCCCAGCCCCAGGTGCTGCAGGGAGGGGGGCAGCAAGCTGTACCCCCAACTCCACAGGGCAGGGCCCTAGCCCCAGCAACCTCCACTTTCTCTTTCCCAGCCAGCACTGGTTAAACTGGTCAGACAGAGAAGCTGAGCAGGCAGCCGCCAGCCCATGGGCTGTGCCCACGCTGACCACCCCGGATGGAGTTCCTCCTGGCACGCACCCTGCTCCTCGCATGGGGCACCCCACACCCTGCTGCTGCCGCAGGGTGAGAGTTGAGGCCCCCCAGCCCTGGGCCCAAAACACACCTTGCAGTGCTCATCCTCAGAGCAGTGCCACTCCAGCCCTAATGGTGTCTCTGAGGGCTGGCAGTGCCCGAAGCCACACCAGTCCCCAGGACCGCGTCCTGCATCACACTCAGCCTGTGGTCATGGTTTATCTCGGTGTGAGCCTCTGTATCCACAGCCACACCACAGTGCTGCCAGGGCAAACAGGATCTGTGGGGCAGCAGATGTGGCGGTATGATGGGCCCAATTACTCCTGGCAGTAGCGTCCCTCTGCCACCTGGTGTCCCAGCCACTCACCCCACCACAGACACCTTTTCTTGCTGACCCTTGTGTCACCAACTCACTCCAGACTCATGACCACCTGTTTTGCGCTGCAGCAAGACACCATGCCTGAAGGTGCCCTGGTAGCTCAGACCAGCAGAAAGGGGGACAGCAGGGAAACATCCCTGGGAGCCACCCACTCTGGTGATGAGACTGTGGCAGCCCTCTGCCACCCATCCCCAAGCTCAAGGAGGGGTTGCCCATAGCTCCTCAGTGCTGCGGCTGCTCCTTGGCAGTGGAGGGTCCCATGGGCACCATCCAGTAGCTTGCTGCTGCCCTGTGGCTCTGGGGAGTGCATGGGGACACCCCAGGAGAGGCTTATGCTCTCCCATGCTCCCAGCACAGCACCTCAGCATCTCCAGGGAGTGTCTCCCACTGTGATCTTCTCCCATGGCCCATTATAGGGCCTGGGTTGTGACACATTGATTGGGCAGATGGGCAGGAAGGCCATTTCTCCAGGTCAGTAAAGCCGGAGGTGCTGGGGAGGATTGCTCAGGTCCACTGGCCTCCTGGCTCCCAAACACAAGGGGAAGGAAGGGGGCAGGCTGGGCCCCAGGGCGACCCAGAGGTCTCCCAGCATGTCACAAAGTACACATAAGGGGCTGGGCGGTGTCACCCACTGGGGGCACCTCTCCCTTCAACAGCACAGCCTGGGTGCACTTCCCCGGGGTTTGCTGTGGGTGTGCAGAGAACGGAGACCTGGGAAAGGGGATGCTCAGTGTGGTCCATGCCAGAGCGCCCCATCACACAACCGATCATATCCCCCGGGGTGGGGGAGAGCCGTGAGTGGGCTGGGCAGGGCTTGGGCAGGAGACTCCTAAATGCTACATGCCCTCCCTATCATCCCTTGGCCCACGGCCCAGGGCACAGCGCAGAGCTGTCATGTCCCACTCTGCTCCAGACACCTGCATTTCAGAAGTGGGTGGAAAAAGCTTCCCCAGGGGCAGGTTTCTAACCACAAGCGCTGGAACCCCAGCCCAGGGGCCAGGTCCCAGGGCACAGTGGAGCCCTGGGCTCAACTCCCATCTGAATGCAGGCTTAAGGCTCTGTGTCTGCCCAGCACCAGTGTTTTCCCTGGTGGTCTTGGCTTGTCTCGGGGGAGCAATGGCAGGGACTGCTGCTGGGTATGGGGACGTCGCTGTGGGATGCTGTGCCGAGGAAACAAAAGGGCCTGGCAGCACCCAGCACTCGTGACTGTGCTGCGGAGGAATGAAGCTGGAGCAGGTGATCAGCGAGCGTGACACAGTACCTCCTGGCTGGCACGCTGGCCCTGCCTGCCCCGGGGCCACAGCACGGCATGGCAGGCCAGGGTGACGTGACAAGGGGGATGGGGCACACAGCCACCCTACCCTTGCTGGGCCATGGACCAAGGTAGAGCATCCATGTTTGTGACAGTCTGTCAGCACCTTGTCACATGAGATGGTTTGCTGTTAGGCACCGGTTGAAGTAACAAGGACCTAGAGGTAGCTGTGTGATGCTAGGGTCTGCCCTGCTCACACAGTGCCCTGGGTTTGCGCCAGCCCATGTGTGGCATGGATGTGGATGGCTCAGCAAAGTAGTGGCACCAGGCAAATGGGTGCCAAGTTGTTGGCTTGGACTAGCCTGGGGCTCCTCTGCCAGCACAGGGGTAAAATCAGCATGACCATATCCAGACAGGGTCCCAAGTACCCCTGCCCAAGAGCCAGAGCAGCAAGAGCCACCAGAATGCAATTCCCCAAACGCATCCCACAACCCTGCCTTGCCCCTTGGCGTGTGTCCCTGGTGAGTGTATGTGTCTGGCTGTGCCAGGTACTTGTGAAATGGCACGGAATGGGCCGTCACAGCTCTGCAGCCTGTCCTAGACCTCCCCCCCCAAGGCAAAAATCGACCCATCCTAACAGAGAGAGCAGCAATACTCCGTCACCTCCCTCGTCTCTGTTCCATCCCCACACAGACCACCCATCCCCACCTGAGTCCCGCTCCCAGCATCTGCCTGGCTTGGTCACTGGGTCCTTCCTCCCACTCTGGGAGAAGCTGTGCCTGTGCCAGACTGGGGTGTGACCGGGCCTGTGCTCCAAATGTGGCCAAGGCACCCACGCAAGCACCGCTCAGTACAAGGGCTGGGCTGCCCTTCCGAGCAGGGGTACACCACACAGCCGGGTGGGCGCCGAGGGCAGCGTTCCCAGCCCCTTTGCCATGGGCAGAGCCCCAGGGAGCGATGGGCAGCCCCCAGGGCCAGCTCCAGCCCTGCTGGGTGTGTTTGCTTGGCAGCAGCAGGCGAGTGAACCTGCTGCTGCTGCTGCGAGCAAACAAACACGAGCCGGGCAAACGGCAGCAAAGAAAATACCCCGCGAAGCCGGTGTGGGTGAAACTCTGGGCACCAGCAGGGCAAGGGCTCTGACAATGATTAAACTGGCCAACCCAGATTTCCCGGCAAGGCAGCGCTGGGCTGGGACCCGGTGGTTCATATTATGCAAATCACCTGGATCTGGGAGCATGAACGTTTTCGGGCTGGAATTCCCCTCGGGCCGCCAGATCGCATTACGCCGCCCGTGCTATAAAAGAGGAGACACGGGCAGGGCTTGCCCATCGGCACCAGCCTCCCCGGGCCCATGAGCAGTGGCTAGCGGCCGGGCAGGGCACGCTCCGTCTCCTCTCGCTGCTCTCTGGATTAGCTGCCGCTCCTGGGATTGCCATCGCAGAAGGTACCAAAGCTTTTTCGTCCGGGGCCTGTTGATGTCCCCCAGCCCGGGATGGCTGCTTTGCTCCCCTCCTTGTGCATCTTCGCTCTCACCAGGGATGCGTTTGGTCTTTTCTCGCTGCACGTCTGTTCTCCCACCGCAGCTGCCAGCCCTTTCAGGGGGCCAGTGAGACAGCGTTCTGGAGGGGCTCCCCTCCAGCCCCCAGGTTTTATCAAGTGAACAGCAAGATTTGGCTCTTCCACGAGGGCCGGGCAGGGACTTGGTCCTCTCCTGGCTGCAGAGTTACCTGGATGTGCTTTTTGCGACTGGTTGAGAGGACTGGAGCTGCCGGCACCAGAGTCCCTGCAGCAGGCGGTGGGGCAGCAGGCTGTGCCAGCCCAAGCACTGCTGTTCTGTGGGGCTGGGGGAGCCCCCGACGGCTGAGTGCCCTGCGATGCCCATCCCCTCGGAGGGGCTGTGCAACACCATTCTCTGCAAGCCACCTGCTTGCTGTCCCTCTGCGCTGGCTGCCAGTGGGGCTGGTGAGGCCAGGCTGCTGGGGACGGGGCTCTTCTGCAAGCACGGTGACGCCGTGTCCCCGGTTTGCTCCAGCTCAGCCTCCCTGGCTCCTGGCCCCTCGGGCGGTGGTGAGTCAGGCCCCAGCCCCAGCCGGTGGGTGCTGGGCGGGTGTTTCTGCAGAAGTGACCTGAGAGGTGAGGATGGGTGGAGGGAGGGAGAGCCTGGCCTCACCCAGCCCGGTCCCTGGGGGTGCTGCGGGCTCAAGTCCCCTTGCCTCCACAGGGCTGGGGCTGACTGTTGTCTCTCGGCACAGAGCCTGATGGCGGGATCTTGCGAGATTAGCAACATCTTCTCTAACTACATCAGCGCCATGTACCAGCAGGATGAAGTGCAGCCGACCTCGGACATATTGGGACACCTTGGGGACGACAGCACCCTGGGGCTGAGCCTGCCCCCAAGCCAGCCCCCAGCACAGAGCACAGGTAGGACCTGTGGGGGAGCAGCGGTGGCTGCACAGGGGAACCAGCACACAAGGCAGCAGCAAGGCTACGTAGCTGGCTTGGAAGAGCATTGCAAGGTCCTGGAACCACAGAGGCAGGTCAACAGCTTCCCCAGTGCCTCAGTTTCCCCAGGGGTGTGCTGGCTAAAAGGTTGCTGTAGGAGACCCTGGATGGCACAAGGTGCGACTGCTTGGAGCACACCAGATGCATCCCATGGTATGAGAGAATCATTGCCCTCCTCCCCCAGCACATCCCAGGGGACGGTCTGCCCGGGCTCACCAGGAGAGCAGTTTGGAAGTACAGTCCCGGTGACAGGGGTCCCGCTCTGCTGGTGGGACCACCATGGGATGGCCCTGGGGGGAGGCACGGGGGACACACCAGCAGAGTAGGGTCGATCCCAGCACCGACGAGACAAATGGCACCAAAACCAGCGGGGGGCCAGGGATCAGATTGTTGCTGTCCCCCAGGACAGGAGCAGGGCAGAGCGAGGTGACCCGGGAGCAGACGCTAAGCACCTGTTAGTCCCATAACCCTCCAAGCACAGGGACCTCTGTGCCCCGTTATCTCGACTGGTCCGGTGACCAACTGCAGCCGGCAGCCTGTGCATGGCCCATGGTGCTGGCATGGCCGCCCGGCCCCTGAGACCTGCTCTCCGTCCCTTGCAGACAAGCCGGAGTGGTTCAGTGAGCTCCCGTACTTCTGGACCAAGGTGCAGGTGCTGGAGTGGATCAGCTACCACGTGGAGAAGAACAAGTATGACGCCAGCTCCATTGACTTCTCCTGCTGCAACATGGATGGGCACGCGCTCTGCCACTGCACCAGGGACCAGATGCGCCTCATCTTTGGGCCCCTGGGGGATGAGCTCTATGACCGCCTGCATGAGATCAGTGAGTGTCCCAATGTCCCCTTCATCCCCAGGCCTGGCAGCAAGAAGCATGAGGCTGAGACCCCCCCCACCAGCCTAGGAACCCCTGCTTCCCGGGCACTGTGGACTGCTGCCTGGGGGAGGTTGCACTGGGGAGGCTGTGCAGGAGGACGTGGGGGCCCAGAGCAGAGTCCAGGCAGGGCTGGGCTCAGCTCCCATTCCCCTCCATACTGAGTAGGCATCGCTAATCCCAGCCCCTCCACCCCTGCAGCCTCTGACGAGCTAAACTGGATCATTGACTTGCTGGAAAAAGAGGATGTGAATTCCCAAGAGAAGTTCCTGGACTCCAGCCACCTGGGTAAGAGAGGGGCACTGGCCAAGCCTTCTCCCCACGTGCTGATGCAGGCAGGGCTAACCCTGTCTTCCCTTCTCTGACTCTTCCAGAGCTGGGAAATACCTGTGCCAAGAACTCCCTGGAGGACATGAAGCCTACAAACCCTTTCCTATCCACAGACTTCACCTGCTTGCCTGGTGCCATGTCCCCAGGCAGCTCCGATGTCTCAGGTCAGTGGTTTGCCCAGCGAAAAGCTCCCTTAGCTTGCACTGATCTGGGAGGTCAGTGGGGAACTGCCCCACCGCCAAGGGAGGGTTTGGGTCTTGCACCAGGCTGCCTGCAGGAGCCAAGCAGGGGGAAGCCGGGGGGAAGCATCTCCAGATGCCAGCAGCTGGTGGTCTGAGCCCTGTCTCTTTGCCTCTCAGGGCCTGCAATGTCCCACAGCCCCAACTCTCAGGACTCCGGTGGAAGTGACCTCGACTTCGACCCTGTGGAAGCAAAGCTCTTTCCTGACAGTGAGTTGTTTGCTTCCCTGGAGGAGCTAGGAGAGGAGGGCTTGCTCCTGGGCACTTCCAGCACATCCCATCTGGCAATGATTTAGGGACAACACCTGAACATCCGTTCTCACAGCAGGAAGGAGGAAGGGGATTGGTTTTCTGTGCACCCTGGGTCTGTTTCTCTCCATTGAGCATGATCATGGTGCAGGCTCTGGGCCAGAGCCGGGATAGCCAGGGCAGCAGTGAGCTTGGTGGGAAGGAGTAGGTGGTGGCAGGTGGGTGAAGGCTATGGCCAGAGACCCTGGGCACTAAAAGCTGTGTTCAGTGTTGATCCCAGCTGGCAATGATACTGGGGAATACCAGGGATACAAGGAAGAAGCAAGGTTTGGGGAACTAACAGCATACTGCTCTAAGCATGGTGGCACGGATGAAGGTGGGATGAGGCTGGAGGGAATTGGGAGACCTTGCTGTCAGGTGGATGGCGCCCTGGTACCTGGGCCTGAAAAGAGGGTGCAGCCCTTGATCTCTCCTGCCATCCTCAACCAGCTCTCCCCTGTGCTTCTGCTCCTGAGGAGGACATCTCTGTGCCCAGGGAGGGGGGAGCTGCAACCCAGCAGGCTCTGCAGAGCGTAACGTGTCCCCTTGTCTGTGTGCACAGATGGCTTTGCAGGGAGCAAGAAAGGGGACAGCAAACATGGCAAGCGGAAACGGGGAAGGCCCCGAAAACTCAGCAAGGAGAGCAGAGACTGCCTGGAGAGCCGGAAGAGCAAGCACTGTACGTGGACCCTCCGGCCTGGGAGCTTGGTCTGCCTCCCCCAGCTTGGCTCCACGGGGGGGGAGATGGGAGGAAGGGCCATGTCCGCTGGCCATGCCCCTTGGCAGGGGGGTTTTGGGTGATTCAAATTGCAGGGACCCGCAGGATCTTCCCTCCTCTACAGCTTGCTTTCCTCTTCCAGCCCCAAGAGGTACCCACCTGTGGGAGTTTATCCGGGACATCCTAATCCACCCCGAGTTGAACGAGGGGCTAATGAAGTGGGAGGACCGGCGGGAGGGCGTCTTCAAGTTCCTGCGGTCGGAAGCTGTGGCTCAGCTCTGGGGACAGAAGAAGAAAAACAGCAGCATGACCTATGAGAAGCTGAGCAGAGCCATGCGGTGAGTGCCACCCCCTGTCCCCAGGGGGGACCTGCCCCACAGGGCTGGGTCAGACCCACCAGGGCTCAGCCGTGATCCCTCACAGCAGCTCCCCAGCACACGGGGCTGCACCCAGAGCCCTGATTCCACCTCCATCTCCTTCAGATATTACTACAAACGAGAGATCCTGGAGAGAGTAGATGGGCGACGGCTGGTGTACAAGTTTGGGAAGAACTCCAGTGGCTGGAAGGAGGAGGAGGTGCTCAACAGGAACAAGGAGCTGTAGGAGTCCTGGATGAGCCGGGGTCTGACAAGCCCCTTGGGGCCAGCCCCGAGCTGGGCTCTTTGGCAGGAAATTTTGCCTTCAGCTGTATCTGGAATCTGCTGCCCTGTGTAGCATGTGAAACTCCAATCCTTGCATGGGCATGCTTGTGCATGCTGATGACTGCTGGCACTGAGGTATTTGAAGCTCGTATTTTGGCTCCAGTTGGTTATTGTAAACCGTTATTTCCCTTGCTGGATTCATACCTCTGACTGGAGTCGCAGTGACTTTGGCTGTTTCAAAGCCTGGGCAAATGGAAAGGGGAAGAGAAGTTTGAGTGGCATCTGGCACCGCAGTGAGAGCCCAGCAAGTCTCCTGCTGTCACCCACCTCCTGCCTGGGCAGAGGGGCAGCACCACTGTCTCACCTGTGATCAGACAGACCTTGTCCTGGCTAGGGGGTCCTCCCTCGTCACTGCTCATGCTGTGCTGAAGATGCCCACCATCCTGTTTGCTCCCTGTGGGATGGGTGAGGCTCCCCTTGTGCAGCAGCTTCTCAGTGTGGCACCTGCTGAGAGAAGATGGGAACATTGTGGAGCTTCACCTGGCTGTGGAGAGCCCTCAGAGGGAAGAGGACTTGGGACAGCAGGGCCACTCTGCATTTCTAGCCCAGCTGCCTTTTCCCCAAAAGTAGCTTCTAATTTATGTAAGACCAAAAAAAAAGCACAGAATGAATGTACAGATATATTTTTTCATGAGTAAGATGTTCCCGTGTGAGAGTGTGCATTGTAGGGCACACATGTGTCTTGTGGCAGGTGGTGATGCTCAGCTGGACTGAAGCGATGTCACGGCGGCACAGACTGGCTCTGTGTCAGCCACAGGAGGGGGATGCCAGCCCAGCCAGGCACCCAGCAGGTGCATGTGGTTTCCTCCTTTTCAAATGGGAACATAAGAGGAATAAATTGTTTGGTTGGTTTTTTTGTACCTCTCTGTCATTTTTATTCTTTTTCTTAACAACATGGTGGGGACGAGACTCATGTGTTGCATCAGCCTCATCGGCTACCATCCCTCCTGCCTGCTGTGGCCTGGACTTGACTGGTCATTCTGGCACGGGGTCACAGGGTCTTCCTTAGGGTGAAGTGGGCTGCTTGTCCCTAGGCTGGTGGGAGTGAGACCTGGAGGCCTTGTCTCAAAGCAAGTCATGCAGGGGCATCTTACACCTACTCCCAAACCTTGGCCCTTCTCAGGACCCTCCAGAAATTCAGCCCTGGCCCTCACCTTTGCAGGAGGGCTTTCCCAGAGCACTGGTTTCAGGCCAGAGTTTGCCTGTCACAGGCTGCTGAGAAGCAAATTCCTGGGTGGTCTGGTGGGGGGGGTGTCTTTCTCGGCTCCCTCCATTAAGGTCCCCAGCCTGGCTCGGTGTCATGGACTACAGGAGGACCTCCAGCCCCAATCTGGCCAGTGCTCTCTTCTGAAGATGTGAAGGGACATCAAGAACAGGCACTGCAGTATGTTTAAGACTTGCTCATCTTCCAGTCTGGCTATTTGGGAGCCTCTCCTAGGACCTGCATGCCTCTCAAGGACTACATGTTTAGGAGGAGAGACCACTAAGGCCTGGCAGCGTGGGCAGCCCAAATACATCATCTGCTTCTTGCTCAGTGGCAACACGAGCCTTCCCCAGCTACCCCAGCCATGAGGAAGCAGGGAGGGTGCTCCAGTGGTGTCGGGAGGATCTCTCCAACTCACAGGATATGTCTGTGGGGCAGCAAGAAGAAATTCATGGGCTTGGGGGCCAAGCAGGCTCTCAGATACGTTTCTACCACAAGTTTGGCAAACAGTGGTCCCTGCATCGCTCCTCATTGGCATGCATTGCCTGCATTTCATGACAAGTTTTTCTGAATACTGCTGGGCACCAGAGGGTCTTGTTGCCACCCTAACTTCCTGCTGGTGTACAGGACCCTGCTGAATGTGGGCATGCAGGTGATAGCACTGCTCAACTCCTGTTCACCAAGGGGAAAAGCCCTGGGACCCCTCCTCTGAGCTTGGAGCTTGACTAGGTCTGGGATGCCCAGGCAAAAGCAATGCTGCATCCTTCTGAATGGTTTCAGCCAGTGCCTGGAATGACTAAGGAGGGCAGCCAGCCCACCAGTGGAGGGGTGAGGGGAGTTTTTGGGATGCCCCTAGGCAGTAAGGGTGCCTCGCAAAGCCTGAGATGCTTTTGGCATCTTTTGGCAGGAGGATCCAGCCATTGTTCGCTGACTGCCCTTCATTGCTGCTGGAGACATGGTACAGGTAAAAATCACCCATCCTGCACTTGCAGGAGCATGACCTAATGCAAAAGAGAGAGAAATAAGTCCTTCAAAGCAAGGTCTCACATGGACCATCTGTGGTGTCTCCCCTGGCTGCAGCAGCTGGAATTGCTCCCAGTCTGCCTGGCCTCAGCTTGAGAGTGAGGGCTGGTGGCTGAGAGCATCCCTCCTGCTGAGCCACTGGGCTACCTGGGGAAGCCCAGGCCCCTGCTTCACCAGCACATGGATAACAAGAGATGGGTCCAGGGGCTGGGGGAACCACAGACCCTGCTGCAAGTCTCCCATTTCACTTCCAAACTGCCGGTGGCCATGGTCCTTGGTGCCCTACTTCTCTGCTGGCAGGCTGTGGGCTCAGTGGCAGCTAAAGGACCTCCTGGAGATGCTGCAGTGGCATCAAGGGCATGACCGGGGCAGGAGGTGCCCATGGGCCAGATCCAGCCTCTTTTGGATGAGTTCAACTGCTGTTTACATGAAGAGTTGCTTTGCTGGTCCAGCTGGGATGTCTGGTCTCCTGTGGCCATGCAATGCCCTCCCTTGCAATTCAGCAAGACATAAGAGGGGGTCTGCAGTCCCATGCAAAATCCCACAGATGACAGAATCATACAGAAGATCTCCATTCCTCACCTTCTAGTGTGCTGGGCTGAAGTTGTACTGCTCCCAGATCCACATGCTGCAATGAAGCCATCAGGGTTGCCCTGTGGTGCAAGAAGAGGTCCCAGTCCCTGGGTGTGAACCAGGAGCCCATCTGTGGTCTGGGCTGCAGCCAGACCTCCGTCACATTCCTTGCGTAACCTTCCCCAGGGAACAGGTTTTCCCGGCTGGTGTCTGCTGGCTGCAGCAAGTGCAGGGTGCTCCAGGCCCATTCCTGACCTCATGGAGCTGCCACAAGGAGCAGGCTGGACGGGGCAGCAGAAGAGACAATGCCAAGATGCTCAGGCTGCCCACACAAGAGGCATGCATGGGAGGGGGCCAGGATGGCGCTTAGTGGCAATCAGCATGTCCAGGGAGGGGACACAGCGAGCAGCGCAAGCCCGGCCCCAGGTCAGGTCTTGCAAGAGCCGTCTGTGCTCCTGGCTGCTGTCCCTCCGAGTTTGGTGTTGTGGGCGAGGTGTTTATTCTCCATCAATAGATAACCCTGGCAGGTTGGCAGGGAGAGGGGAGCACTTTGTCACGCAGCCTGTTGCCCTGCCAAGCGCACCTTGTTTGCTCAAGCAGTTTCATTTCTTTCCCGCTGCGGTTTGTGTTACCTAACTGGCCTGGGACAATGTTTAACCAGCTCCGGCAGCAGTAGGGAACCTGTCTGCCTCGCCTCCCATGCCCCCGGTGTCCCCATCACCCACCACTGCCACCCCCCTGCCATCGCCAAGGAGGGGGACATGCCAGCCAGGAGGCTTTAGGCAGAGGCAGGGGGTCTGTAGACCCTTCAGCTGTATGGGCACCCTATGCTGGAGGAGGAGAAAGAGGCAGGGGTGTGTGGGCACGGGCTGGGGGACCAGATTTTGCAGCCTCCCATGAAGTCTGCATTGGTCTGTGGGGCAAAGAGACAGGGACAACTGGAAGAGGGCAAGCAAGGCGAGGCGCGCGCACACACACACACACATGCACACACCAACACGCTCTCAGGGTAACCCCTACAGTAACCTCCAAGCCTGTATTGAGCCAACCCAGCAGAGCCTCCTAGCACACTGGCATGAAAAAAAGAGATGATTTATTTGTTTTTTTCAATCTCCTTGGAGGTGCCTGGATTTTATGGCTGTGGCAAGCGTGGCAGAAAATGGAGAAAAAGAGGATTTTCCTCCAAAACAACCTTCCCTCACACATTTACACTGGGATCTGCTGGGAGACCTTTCCCACTAGGTGGTCCGAGATTGATCATGTTTCTGGCATGCAGTTTCCATGGAAGTATCTTGGTCACCCTTCAAGTCTGAGCATTAAAGTGGGTTTTCACCCCCCCAAGACCCTCCAAAGGGACACAGGGACCATTGTTGATCCCTGGTTCCAGTTAGGGAAGAGGAGGGCAGTTTGCCCTGGCCAGCCCTCGCCTGGGGCCCGTGGACCCAAAGCAGGCTGCTGTGGCTGAAATGTGGCAAATGGGAGCAGAGAAATGGGGTGAGGGGAAAGGTTTCATCTGGGCCAGCAAGAAGGTGTCCAATATCCCACATGCCAGACCATGAACTGCCCCTGAGCACAACGGCATGACCTGATTTTCCAGCTGAGCCGGACTGTGGCCATCTTTGCAGCGGATCGGTGTAGACGGGAATGTGGTGGGGAGAGGGGCAGCCTGAAGGAAGCAGAGAGCATCTCCCTGGGACCCCCTGCTCTCCCTCCCGCTCCCACTGCCTTTTCTTCAAGCTCCCTGCAGTCCCTACTGGCTTTCACCCTTTCTTACCCTCCTGCTTCTGGCTCAGTATGATCGGGGAGCAGGACACTCCACACTGGGACACTCCACACTGGTTACTCCCAGTAACTGGGAGTTACTGGGAGTAACTGGGAGCATGGGTTTCCAGCTGCCTTCCTATTGCCACGTGCGAGGGAGCTCCCAGTACCACAAGGATGGAGACTGGCCCCAAGTCCACAGAGAGGGAAGGAGGAGAGAGCCCAGGTCTGGGGCAGGGCAGCACCTGACCCAAAAGGGAGGTTGGCTCAAAATATCCAATGTCTTCTTTCCTCAGGGGAAACATTTCTTTGGTGAGGTATTTCTTTGGTGTGTTTCTCCCTGGGGTACCTGGTCCAGGTGGGAATCAGCCCTTCAGACTGTGGGAACAAGCTTGCAGAAAGAAAGGAAGGTGTGTAAGTTGTTGGTTCTGGTCCTCCTAAAAACAGCCAGAGGTAAAAAGCCTTGGAAGCCTGTGGGAGATGTTTCTTGCAGCTGGACTTCTGCAGCTGTGACAAGAAATCTCCCCGCTGGATTTCACCTGGCACTGCCCTTGCCAGTCCCTGACCAGCCCCGGGCTTGCTTCATGCCATCCAGGCTAATATCTCCCAGGTTTCAGAACTGGCTGTACCTGGAGGAGGTGTGCAGGATTCAGCATGGACAGAACCAGGCTCCAGAGTACCCAGACTCTGCCATGGAAATTGTTGGAGAGCGAAAGTTTCGGGTAGTTTGGGCTGCCCAACTGTTTTGGGTGCTTTTCCAGCAGTGGGCCAGGTTAACAATCACCTGGCATAAATACACCTGGAGAAGCACCCTCCTGACGGGGCACCCCGTCTGCATACCCCTGAGCCGGCCTGGGAACAGCCGAGGTTAATGCACAGGGATGGCAGAGCAGGGCAGCCACCGTTGCAGGAGGGGCTGTGCTCTGGGGACAGACATCCACTAAGCTGGGAACGAGGTACAGCTCGGGGACCAAGGGCATTGCGAGGGAGGGGATCTCCGCACTGCGCCAGGGCAGTGAAGGGTGTTGGGCAGGTTGCACAGCTGCAGGTTGCGGTCCTGGGGGAGGACAGCTTTAGGGGCTGGGGACAGGGAGGCGGGTGCTGCTGGGTGAGATGCTGTAAGGGATGGGGGTGTTATATACCTGCACTTCTGGAAGCTGAATTATATGAGGGGAGGGTTGTTGCTCAGGTGCGATATGGAGGGCAGAGTTATTGCCTAGGGGATATATATCACATAGGAGCTGGGAAAGACAGCACTGCCCGGGGTTTGTAGCAGGGTGCTGCCATGGCAGGCTCAAACCTAGCCTGGTTTCAGGGCTGGGCTGGCATGCCTGGGGCTGGGCAGGCCCCCCAGGGCTATGTCCCTTCCCCAGGGTAACAGTAGTTACCTGGGCTCCTAGCTAACGCTCCCCCCTGCCTCGCAGCCCAACGGTTTCTTTGATAATTGCTTCCAGCCATAGCTGCCCCAGGGATGTCTGGCTTGTCCAGGAGAGCTACCCGCTGACGGTAACTTATCTGTTAAAACCCTGGGCTGTTTGATTGTTAAACAAGAGAGCGGCTGTTCCCACTGTAGGAACGGGGAAGCCGCTGTGGTGGCTGCCTGGAACCAGAGACAGCAGGCGGGGAGCACCAGTGCACACCAGGGAGCACCCCCAGGGCACGGAGGTACCACCCTGGGGCACACCTTATGCCTCTGCCTGCCCATGCCCATCTTCCTTTTTCAACTGTGGTCAGCACTGCATAAAAGCTTCTGCATCCCACCCATCCCTTGCCTCCAGCCAAAGCTCCTATGGGGTCTGTACTAGGAAGTCCTCTGCTTGCCTCCCTGGCATGCCAGCACATCCAGGATGGGGCTGGAGAGTTCAGTCTCCCCAAACAGTTGGCTCCTGGTTGCCCTGATAGTGATTCAGCACCAGGCATTTTCCCCACAGCCTGGGAGCAAAGCAGAAGCTGCTCTGTCACACATGGGGAGGGTTTGCTCCCAACCCATCTGTCCTGTGCTGTGCTTACCGCTTCTCTGGGACCAGGGCTCTGCATGCACCTTGGCCATGCTGCACATGTGTGGCTCCTGCTGGCCACATCGCTGGTCCCTGCTCAAGAACAGACTTGGCGACCTGCTCCCAGTCCAAAGCTTTATTGCTAGCCAGGTCTGACAAAGCTGCATCTCTGCATCCTCCCCAGCTCCTGTTCCCTGCGCAGATCCTTCCTCTCCTGCAGAAAATGCCAGATCCCAGACTGCCCAGGTCAGGATAGATGTTCAGCCCTTGGTCTCTGGCATCTTCAAAAGGGTGGCGCTGGTGGGTCTTCTTGGGTGGATGTCTCCCAGCTTTCTCCCTTCCCCTCCCTCCACCACTGCCACCAAAAATCCCAGTCCTGTTTCACTGTGAAACAAAAAGAACCGTTCATCACATTCTTGTTTCCTGGCCAACTCTACCCTTTACTATCCACCAAACACGGCACAGAGCCTGGCACTGCACCAGCTTGCAAATGGAGTCACTGGGCAAAGAGCGTGAGCTGGAAAGTCCAGGAATGAGAAAGCATGAACTGAAGGTCCCAACCAAGTTCATGGCATCAGCAGCAGGGTTGGCAGAAGCTGAAGAGGATGCCCAGGGTTACTGCAGCCCAACTCCCATCACATATACTTTTCACCTCAACAGACCAATGCATCCCAAGATCTCCTGCCTTCTCACATGCAATCACGCACCTCTTTGCTCTTCTCCCCGCTTTCTGCTGAGCAGATCATGCAGAAAGAAACCCAGAAACCTTCTGTAAAACCACCAGGATGTGTGGTCCTGAAAGCCCTGTGTCCTGGAAAGGTTTCCTCTGGTCTTGCTGATGACAGCACATGGGGATGTTGACTGTTGCAGACACTGCAGCTGTGGAACGTGGGGGACAGAGCTGTGTTATCTCATGGGCTGCAGCTCCCGGCTGGTATTTTCTTTCCTCCAGCTTGTGCAGATTCATTTCACAGTGAGGTCTCCCGTAGCCCTCATCTCCTCCATTTGTTGCTCACCTTCCCACCCAGCTGTGGCCACGTGCTCTCACCTTTAAGTTTTCAGCTGAGAATCCAGGTAGTAAATTAAGGTGTTTGAGGCCAACAAAGCATATTGGGTAAATTCTGGCCCCGATTCAGCAAGGCACTGGTCATTGAGAAAGCCACATTGAAAGCCACAGTTTTGAAAGCCAATGTGGCCAGGACACTCCTCCTGGCCTAACCTGCCTTGCTGCAGCATGGAAGTGTATGAGCAAGGCTGTCCCAGCTCCCTGCCTCCCCCTGCTGAAGCACCCCAGCACCCTGTGACAGAGCACATGAACACATGCAGTCAGAGAGGAAGGAGGGGGGAACGAGGCAGTGGAGAGGGAAGGAAGATGAGGAACACTGGTGTCCAAAATGCTTGAGAGAAGATGCAAGGGAGTGGTAGGAGCTGGAAGACAGAAGCTGATCACCCTGCTGCAATGCCACATTCCTGGGTGCCTAAAGAAGCCAGACACATGGGGACACATCTGCTGAGCATTTTATTGTGTCCATCAGGCCTGGATGGAGAGTGCAGTCTCTCTCTGGGTGCTTTAAGAAGAGCTCTGGGGGGGGTTCCTGGCCTGCAGCACCAGGTATTGCATGAGGGCTGCCCATGGCTAGCGGTGGCCCCCCAGAGCACCTGGGAGGGAAATGGAAGCCATCGCACAGTCAGTGTGTCACTCTGCGGTGGGCCAGGGAAGTCAGGACTGTCACGGCAATGGACAGGAGCATCACACCCCTCCTGTGTCTATTTCTGGCAGGGCTCAAGAGGCCTGTGAGCAGAGATGGAAGACATGTATAATGAAATGTCCAGCCTGCTGTACCAAATGGTATGGTATGGTATTTGCCAGATTTCCGTGCCTGCTGATCCCTGAAGTTGATGGCTGGGCCGGTGGGGACATCCCCCAGCTCAACTCC
This sequence comes from Scopus umbretta, assembly GCA_013400535.1. Lineage (NCBI taxonomy): Eukaryota > Metazoa > Chordata > Aves > Pelecaniformes > Scopidae > Scopus > Scopus umbretta. The sequence goes on along the minus strand of VZTL01072121.1, from coordinate 66,898 downwards.
TTCCAAAACTCCTAGAAAAGTACAGCACCAGAGAGCATAGCTGTGCCGCAAGGCAGGGTGACCCCTGCCAGCCAAAGTGATGTATCTTGTCATTGGCCACGAAGAACAGAAATTTCCAGCTGCCCGGTGTGTCCATGCTGCCGAGACAGCAATGGCGGTGCCCTGCTCAACTGCGGGCACACCCGCTGAGCACGAGACATGCTCTTGCGTCACCCGTGCTCTCCTCCAGAGCCCCAGGGCAAAGGTCTGCTTGGGGGGGTGGTGGCAGAGCTCCCTCCAGCTCCAAAGGATGGGGTGAAGCAGGGGCATGAAGGTCTTGGCTGAGATGAGGCTCTAGTCCTGGTCATCCCAACGCAAAGCCTTTGAGGATGTCCCTTTACATTGATCTGACTGGGGGGCAGATCCCCTTGACTAGGCTTTCTTCATTCAGGGGACTGACACCTAGGGTGGCAGGGTCTTTACTATCACAACACGTCCCAGGGCAAGGTGACCCCCATTTGCTGGCAAGCTCTGGTGGCCACAGAGACCAGGCCACAGATGCCAGTCTCAGCTAGGGCACATCCAGCTGGCCGAGGTGCTGTCATCATGGAGTAACGTGGTGACAGCTCCTGTGGGATATTCAGGCTCTCCAGAGAGCTGGCACTCCTCTAGTTTTTGCCTTCAGGACTGCAGGCGAGCAAGTCCAGGCCTGAGCCTGCTTTCAGGCAAAGGGTGGGTCCTGCAAGAGGATCTCATTGCTCCAGGCCTTTCTAAAACGAGCCAAGTTTCACCGCTGCCATTCCGTAAGACGTATTTTAGGGTGCTGGCAGGCTGAACTGATAAGAAGCCCAGTGCCTGAGCCATAGGTGCTGCTGAGCTTGAGGGGGGATGGGGACTTTGGGGCCAGGTCCTGCAGAATGACACCATAAAGCTTGTTCATCAGCCACACTGTCCCAATGAGATCTGCATGCCCCAGCGCCATACCCCACCAGGACAATCTCTGCATCTGTACTAAAGACAGCCTCTGTGTTAGTGGCACCAAGCACTTTCTGGTGCCTGAGCAGCACCTGATATAGTTGCCACAGCGTGGCTAGCACCAGGCAATCTGCCCAGGCTTCCAAATGTGGAGATGCCAGAGCTGCTGGGTATCCCAGTTTTCTTCCCTGTAAATTCCTAGTGTACCCATCTGAGCACAGCACGACCTGGCTCTGTCTGGCACCAGGCTCCAACTGGCGCTTTTCTGGGGTGCTGGCTTTGTCAGGAGCCAGGGTCAGAGCAGGCAGCAGTTCCACCAGGATGGACAGAAAGCATCTGGCCCCGAGTCAGCTTCTGCCAGTGGCCAGGATGGTCTAGGTAAGATCTATAGGGGCGGATGGGCACTGACTTCCCTGGGGCATGCAGAGGAAGCCCTTCACCTTCTCCACCCCAACGGGGTGGTGGGACCCAAGTACAGGAGACCGTGCTCCAGACATGGGACTGGGAGGGAGGGTGTCCCGGGGTGTGCCTCGGGTTCTTTGAGCACAGCAGGAGAGGAGATGGGCACAGGGAGAGGCTGAGTGTCTGTGGGCTGCAGTCCCCTCTCCTTGGGCACACTCCAGCCCTGAGGCTTTCCAGGGCCCCTGATGCTGGGAGCCCTTCCCAAGCCATCTCAGGGAGCAGGTCCCAAGGGTTGCTCTAGCTGCGGGCAGGTCCCCAGCCTTTGTGCCGGGACCCATCCCGCATCCTCCCTTCCCAGAAGTGACGGTGGCAGGCCGTGGCAGGCGGCCAGCCTCACCTGTCTGACAGGTAGAGCAAGGGTGGGGGCAGCTGCTGGCACCCGCTGCCTGCACGCCTGCCCCAACCTGCCGGGGCCCTGCCAGGGATCACCCCGCTGCAGCGGGCAGGAGGAGCGGTGCCACCCAGCGTGGCTCTGCCGCTGGCACAGGGGGAATTCGGGAGGCAGCACGCTGCAGGGTGGGGATATCCTGCACTGTGGTGTGTTACACACAAGCACACTCAGTTGCACACGCGTGACTGCACATGACTGTCGTTACACAGCGACAGACACACGTGCAGACATACAGTTACAGATGCATACAGATGTGTGCAGAGTGTGTTACACTGGTAAACAGTCACAAATGCAGATACACGACCGGTGCATGCACAGTGTGACAGTTACGGACTCACTCAGTTACACACAGATACGCGCAGTGTGTTGCACACACACAGGTACAAGCACAGCATGTGAGTTGCAGGCATACACACTGACACATGCACAGTTACACACTGCATTACTCAGGCATGTAAGCAGTTACACACATGCTTACTCACATGCAGCTACTCACGCAAGCCCCACACAACTCCTCATCCATGGGCACACACACCCCCGCAGACAGGGTGCACCCAGCATGGTGGTAGCCCAAGTTGCACTCGCGTCTCGTTCCCACCACCCACAGAAGATGCTCAGGTGCCCCCCAGCCCTGCCGTGGCTAGCTGCTCACTCCTGAGACTGTCTTCTTGCTCCCAGCTCCCTGAGTTGGGAAGTGCTTTGGGATGGGCAGAAATCCCTGGGGGATGCTGATGGGGCCAAGGAATCACAGTGGCGTGTCATGTCCTGCTCCAGCCCTGGGCCAGCTGGAAGCAACAGGCAAGGGCACCTGAGGGTACAGGGTGAGTGCTCCCTGTTTTGGGGCAGCAGGGACCCCCCAACAGTCAGGAGCCAACCCCAGCCCTGTCTGATGAAGGTGCAAGCAGACCATGGGTGGACTCTCACCATCCCTGGTATTTTGGCAACAGGTGGCAATGCCAGGCCTGTACCTGTGGGAGTGCTGGCCAGCACCCTGCCTGCTCTGGCACCCATCCACCCAGCATGTCACCAGCAGGGACCACGAGGGTTTGTTCAGGGCACAGTTGGGCAGTGTCCAATGGCTGTATGACCACACACTCTTTATTTTCCTAGTTTCTGTCACCACAGACCTATTGGTGACCTGAGCTCAGAACTGCAGGGACAGACTCGCATGGGGTCAGAGACCTCCAGAACTCACAGCATCTCTCCGGCTAGCTGAGGGTCACAAACAGTCTCCAGGATCCATCCGGGCCACTCCAGCCCCAGGCAATGAGCTTCAGTGTCTTGCCCAGCTACTTGCAAACAAGCCAAACAGCTCAAGGTCTCCCAGACTGGCTGCAGACATCTTGACCCCCTTGCAAACAAAGCAGAGGTGTGGGCTGTGCCACTCCTCCAGGCGGAAGGAGGGTCCCATGCCCTCTTGTTGCTCCTGCCTGCGAGACGCAATCCAAAGATTCCCATGGGACCCCTGCTTGACACACCAACACTGCACCTCCCCTGCTCATGGGGTGCTGCCTCAGCTGTTCCAGCTCCCTGGGTGCCCCACAGGCTGGGGTGAGAGTGCCATGCAGCTGCCCAGACAGAGAGGTAGGTGGGCACCCCTCTGCCCCAGCAAGCCGAGCACATTCACACACCAGACCAACCGACTGGCATTCCAGTTTGCCCAGGCAAAGGCCACCAAGCATCCCTGGGGCTGTGGGGTGAGCAGGACACATGGGTCCTAGAAAGCAGGGGTAGGATGATGAAGCTCACTTGGATGAAAGCAGCAATCAGGTCTACCATGAGGCACATGTGCTGGCCAGGGTTCAAAGCAAATGACTGCAGCTGGGAGGTGAGGAAGGCTGAGGGTGCAGCATAGCAAGAAGTGACTTGGCACTGTGCAGACACCCAGGCTAAACTACTGGTGTACAGGGTGGTGGGGAGACCAGATGATCACCCTGGATCCACAACAGCACTTTGGGAATCTAGATGCAGAACCTGTCACAGCCTCTAGCTTGATGTTCTCCTGTCCCCAAACAGCGAGAACAAATCCCATTTATCCTGAGGAAACAGGCACCTAACACAGGGTGTGCCACAGACAAAGCTGGATGGGGAGGGGGCCCTTGGCTGCAGCTCCCATGACCCCATGATTGTCCCACACTGTCTCTGGGGTGGCAATGAGCTCATTTCACTGTGGTCACCCTACCCTCCTCGCTGCATGCCAGGTGCTTTGTCATGAGGCAAGAGGAGGAGTGGGAACAGGTTATTCAAGGTCTGTGGGGCCCACGGCAAGCACAGGTGAGCGCGGGAGCTGGGGGTGTCTGGGGGTGTGAGAGCAGGGCAGTCAGGCAGGGTGCAGCCCCCTCCTCTTCCCACGGGAGCTCTGGGGAGGTGGGGGCTCAGGAGCCCAGCGCCCGGCACTGCAGTAGAGCCGCAGGGCACAGATGGGGGAGCGGTAGACTTTGCCCCCGCCTACAAGGTGCGGCAGGGAGGCTGAACAGTCTGCAGGGCGTAATTATCATCAAGGCCGGAAAAGGCGGGTTGGGGTCAGGACAGGTCACATTTGGGTCAGATCAGGAGACCTGACCTGGATGGGAACAATAGAAACCCCCTGTGATAGGTTTTGCTGCATGAAAGCATCCCTCCACTGCTTGGGACAGGACCTCCTTCCTTGGCAGTCCCTCACAGTCATCCTCCCAGTCTGGGAACCTGTGTGGGTTGAATGTCTTCAGATGGACCAGAACATTTTCCACAGACCCAGGAGCCCCCTCCTGCCCTCTCCAGGCTCTCCTTTGCCACATGATCCACCAAACTGGGCAAACTCCTTTTGGTGGAGCCATGATCCTCAGGGAGCAGGCACAGCAGCCCTTCTGGTCTGCCATCCCAAGGCACTGGACATCCTGGGCACCTTGGAGACATGGTGATGCTTCACAGGAAGCTATTCCACCTCTTCCTCTCCAACAGCTGCTTTTCCTGCTGGGATGTGCCATGGCCACAGCCCCTGCAGACCCTGTGCCCACCCCACGTGCCACTGGGGAGGCTGCGGTGCTGCCCCCTCTTCCCCTGCACCATACACCCTCCTCTGCCCACACAGATTCCTCACTCCCCTCATGCACATCCCAGCCCTGTACACACATACTCCCTCCCCATCCTTGCATCCATCTTTTCTGTGTGCCTATGCGCACACACATGTGCCTGTCACAGGGACTGTCTCTTCCCTTTTTGTTTTTGCACCTCGAATGCTGTGTTCAGTGTTGGGCCCCTCACAACAAGAAGGACATTGAGGTGCTGGAGCGTGTCCAGAGAAGAGCAACAAAGCTGGGGAAGGGTCTGGAAAATAAGTTTTATGAGGAGCAGCTGAGGGAACTGGGGTGGTTTGGCCTGGAGAAGAGGAGGCCGAGGGGAGACCTGATCGCTCTCTACAACCACCTGAAAGGAGAGTGTAGTGAGGAGGGTGTTGGTCTTTTCGCCCAAGTAACCAGTGATAGGATGAGAGATAATGGCTTCAAGTTGCACCAGGGGAGGTTTATATTGGATATTAGGAAAAATTTATTTCCTGAAAGAGTGGTCAAGCACTGGAACAGGCTGCCCAGGGAGGTGGTGGAGTCAGCATCCCTGGAGGGGTTCAAAAAACACGTAGATGTAGCACTTCAAGACATGGTTTAGTAGGCATGGTGGTGTTGGGTTGACGATTGGACTAGATGATCTCAGAGGTCTTTTCCAACCTTAATGATTCTATGATTCTCTGATTCTCTCCCCGGGATGCGAACCAGCATGGGTGGTGGGATCCAGCCCTAGGCAGGGTAGCTCGAAGTAACGTCTGGATGTTTCAGAAAGCCCAGGGCTCTTCTCTGGAAACAAAACCTAAGGGAAAGAAAAGGAAGGAGCATCCTAGGTACCACAATGCCCCCCCATCCATGTCCCTCCCTGCTTGGGCTGGTGCTTTGGGTGCTGGAGGGGGTCTTGGCTGCTGACCCAGAGGGTCCCCTTGGAGGAGTCAGGGCTGGAAACCTGGTACCACATGTGGTCTGTACAGACATTTGGCCTCAGCCAAGGCCTCCAGAAAATAGAGGAGGGGCCAGGGAAGCACTGCTCTCGCAGTGGTTGCTCCTGAGGATGCTCCTGGTGTCCACCGACCCCATGCTGCTCCAGGCCTGCCCCATCGCTACAGCACCAGCCCTGCCACCAGCACGCAGCTGGATGCCAGTGAAGGGCTGGTGTGGCCGTTGGCTCCAGCCCCAGCCTGGGGCAGGGGGCCAGCAGGCACTTCTGCCCCAGGGGCTGAGGGACCCCACAAGTCCCCCTTCTTGTGGACAGCTCAAGCCTTCACACCATGTCTGGTCCTTGCTCCAGCCACTTGCCTGAAAAATGACTGCAGCTCCCTCCTGCCCTGATGATGGTTGGAAATTTTCTCTTTTCCAGCTGAAATATGGCCACAGACTCTGTCTTAAGTTCACCTCTTCTTGTATGACCTTTGTCCATAGTCAAAAGAGCTGTCCCCCACTCTCGTGAGCCTGTGTGAGTCTGTCAGACAGGGCTGCACCCAGACCCCAAGATCTGGGGGTGGGGGGAGAGCAGAGCCTGGAGGCACTTTTCCTGGTTGGGGGCAGGACGGTGCCCTGGGGAGAGGTGACCCCATACAGATTGCTTGCCAGGCACCAGCCCAGTGAGGTGGGCATGTAAGAAGTGTGAAGAAGAGAGGGTTTGGGAGAGCTGCAAAACTGACCTCCTCCCAGGGGCACAGCCAGGCACAGCGAAGCTGCATGATGCCCTGTGGAGCCAGCACCAGAGTGGGTCCCTAGGTCCTTCCCTGCCTGACCTGCAGCCTCATACCACCACTGCTGAGCTAGAGCTGGTGTTTGTGTTGTGGGAGGTTTGTGTGTGTGTGTGTGCACGCGCGTGTACGTGTGGGCAGGGCCCCTGAGCATGGAGCTGAGCGTTGACGTCATGTCAGCCAGGGGTGCGGCACCGCCCAGACATTCATTTTGCAAACAGACCTGGGGTCATGAACTACATAAAGGGCAGATGTGGGTTCTGCCAGTGCCTGGGCTGAACTGCACCTCCCTTGTCCAGGTCACCCCAGGAGAGCAGAGCAGCACTGAGGTACAGGGGGAGGATGGGAGGACACAGCAAAACCCTTTGCCCTGGGATAAATAAAGCACACCACCAACTCATGTGAAACTGAAACGTTTTGGGACTGAGGATTCCCCCCAGCCAAGTCCCTGGCGAGTTTGTAACAGCTGGGACTGCATTCCTGCTCACCTCCCCCAGCAATGGGCACGTGGACCTGGGGTTCATTGCCTTCTGGCAGGACTCCCGGTGGAGATGTGGGAAGCCAGGAGGTTCCCAGCACCCACCCAGAGACCTTGCAATCTTGCTGGGTCTCCCAGGGCTGCTGATGGCAGCCAGGCTTTTAGCTTAGCTTAGCCATTGTGGTCCCCAGCACCACTTACTTGTTCCTTGGTGCAGCAACAAAAGCCAGAGGCTGGATGGCTGAGGTGCCCCTGCCTGCTCTGGCTTTGGGAGTACAGCTCCATCCCTGCGCTCACCACAGTCTGTGGCCGTAGGCGCTGAGGACCCCCCACTCTCTGCTCTTCTGCCTTCCCATCCCAGCCATCTTGCAGCAGGGGACATCAGGGCACAGCATGGGAATACCCCAGGCCATCTCGTCAGCCTGAGCAGGCAGCTGCCCAGGACAGAAGCGATGCATGCAGGAGGCCAGGCATGGCCCAGCTTCCCACCTTGAAGGGATGTGTCAGCCCCACCACAACCCCACAGCTCTGGGGGGTCTCGGCTGCAGAGGGCATTTAGGGTGCAGAGGTGGCTGTGGCTCAGGTCTGCCGCAGGGATGGGTCCCTGCAGAGCTGGGGCAGCCCTGTGCCAGCAGCACAGCTGCAGGGCTGAGGCTACAGGCTCTGGGAAGCTCTTTTCCTTTTCAGGTATGTGCTATTCCTGAAACTAATTTGCCTGCAAATGTTTTGCTCACAGATATAAAAAGCAACACTGACAGTGGCAGTGGAGACGCCAAACCAAACCCCATTTCAAAAGCCCTCCTGCTTTTTCACCCAACCTGGAGCCCTGTGGTCCTGCTCTTGCACCGTGCTTGTCTGCCTTCTGCCCTTGGACCAGCCGTGGCTCAGACCCTGTGCATCCCTTGGACAGCAGATCTAGGGCTTAGCAAGTGTGGCAGAGCTGCTTACTCCTTTGAACACAGGACTGGATGAGATATCCACCTCGGATGAAGGTAGTACTTTGCCCCCATTCCTCAGAGAAAGGACAGGCTTGCAGGGAGGGGAAGGGCTGCAGGACCCTCTGAAGTTCACTCCTGTCTTCTTGGGAGCAGGGTGGTCATACAGCACCCTTGGGCAGGAGCCCTGCATCCTTGCAGGCTTTGCCTGACACTGCTACAAGTGCCATGGAGTTTGTAGGCTTGTCTCCAGCCCTGCACCTTGCTACCTGCACCACTAACTCATAGCCTGACCTTGGGTTGGCTACCTCATCTCTCTGTGTCATTGGGCTTCCCACAGAGCCAGCTCGGCTCAGCTGCAGGCCGCCCAGCCGTGGAAATTCCCCACCTCCCTCCCATCCCTAGGACCTGCTCCGCCTTGGCACCCAGGCGTGCCAAAGGCTCTGTCCCTGGCCAGCCCTGCATACTCTTCCTAGCGGATCTCTGCCCTTGGAGAACAGCCCACGTCCTGACTGTGCAAAGCCCCGGCAGCCCTGCGGATGAGCAAGCCGTGAGAGCGCCGGAGGAGGAGCCTGGCTGCACACACTAGCCTCTTTGTAATGGCTGGGAGCAGGCGGGTGCCAGGCTCCTGGTATTTATTTATTTATGGAGGTGAATGCTAACAGCTTGTTTGAAAGAAAAACATGCACCTTGGGGCCCTATGGGCATCCATCTCTCCCCTGTGCCTGCGCCCCTGGCCATTGCCATGGCCAAACCCAGGCACCCCACACCGTGCCCACTGTGCCACAGTCAAACTCAGGGACCCCCCAGCCAGGGCCCTGGAAGGTGGGAAGGGCTCAAAGCACCCAGGTCTCACCCAGTCACCAGCCCAGGGCTGGTGGTCCACTCCAGACCTCTGCAGGCTGTTCAGGAAGGGTGAGACTGCAGCAAGGAGAAGTGAAGGATAAAGCCCAGAGCCCAGAGTCCATGCAGTGCTGTCCTGTGGCCAGGGCCTGATGCAGACACCACATCCAGCCCTTCAGGGCTTGTCTGGATCTGTCCCAGCCCAGACATGAGTTCATCCCACATCTGGGCCAGCCCATGGAGCGCGGTGCCCACAATGGGCAGCTCCTCCCTGCCTTTGGTTCACAACCATGACAAGGATACCGCTGGGCTGCAGCAGAACAGTTCGCATGACACCTGATGCCATGTCTCTCAGCATCTCTCAGTAGAGACTCCTGGGACTGGGGGCAGTGGCCAGGGAAGGAGAACAGGTCAGCTTTGGGCTATCCTGCGTCCAGAGGAGCTTTATGTCTACCTAAGGTCCAAACTTCAGGCCTTGGCTGCCATGAGACTTCACTCCCACCAGCTTGACAGCGGCACAGCTTTTCATGGCAGGAGCTTGGCTGGACAAACCCACACCCCACCCGAGGTACAGCTTGCTCACCTGTGAAGCCTGGCTGCAAACAGGAGTGTCTGTCTGTCTGTTTTGGGGGACAGGCCAGGTGGAAAGCTGGTAGGTTTGCTTGAGGGAACTGGATCCCTGTGTGTAACCTGGGGCTGTGGAGGGAAGGTGCTGAGATGTTTATATTTATCCTTCATCAGCAAGTGTCACCCCACTAACCATGGTTGGTATCACCCTGGCTCCTGCCTTGGCTAAACCATGCCTGGCCCACCTGGGCACCTTCTTCCCCAGGACAGCAGTCCTGCCTTTCCTCCAACAAGGAGCATCATCAGGTCCTTGTGAGAGCTCCTGGCAGAGTCACACCCAGATGGCCCCATGCTGATCGCGGCTGCAGATATGACTCCATCCAGGAAGTCTGGTATTTTTGAGTCAGGACCAGAGAATTGGTGCTGCCTCTCTGGTGCCACAGCAAGCCCAAGGTGTTTCGGCAGCGTGTGCTCATTCTTCACTGCTAGTGACCTGTAGAGAGGAACGTGTCCTTCTGGGGACACTCTAACTCCCCAGCTGCTTGGTGCCCTGTGGGAGGATTTAAGGCACACGCTGATGAGCAGTAGGAGGTGATGGCGTGAGTGCATGTGGTCGTGCCCATCAGTCCTTCTGCAGCTTGGCTGGTGGTCTCTCAGCAGCACGCTGTCATGGTTGTTGCATCTAGCAAGGCTGGGTTCAGTGGGAGGAGATGAGATTTAAGCTAATCAGCAGGAGAAGCTGATCACCAGTAGTGCTTTAGGACCCAGTCCACAAAGCAAGGGAGGGCTGTAGGAGCACCCTGATCTACTGCAGCTGCTTCTCTGAGCACAGCTCATGCTGGTGATGGCCCAAGCCAGCCTGGACCACCTCCAGCCTTGTCCACACACACAGTGCTGGACTTGGCTGGCCTGGAAATGGCCACAGGATGGCAATGACCACACGGGACACCCAGACAGAGCTTGTGACAAACTGTGTATCGATTGAGACCCCTCCTGGACAGAGCAGGTGAGCCCACGTAACCCACTGGGTCATCCTCCACGGGCAGATCTGGGCTGTTTGTTCTTTTGCTGATATAGCACTGGCTTTCTTCCAGTTTGGTTTAAACCAGTTCACAAGGGACATAAATGAGCACATCAACCATCCCATTTCTGCGGAGAAAAGACACCAGCACCAACCAGTATAACTTTACTGCCTTGATTTCACCCCAGACTGAGACTGGAGTGGTTTTGCTCTGTCATCAGCAGACTTTGGTCTGTAGATGTCTTCATGTTATCCTTCTGGACTTGGAGAAATCAGTTCAAACCAGCCCATCTGTTTGATCGGTGCAGTTTCCCAGTGGGGACTTGCCTGGGAGAAGCCTGACAAGTCTGTCGTGGGCTGAGCTGGCAGCACCGGGAACGTGGGGCTGGGTTCTGGGGTGCTTGTGAGCTCTCCCTGGCTATTAGCCCTAGCTAGCTGTGAGCCTGCAGGCACCAAGCAGGAGACAGCAAACACTAATAGCAAAAAGCAAAGTTCAGAGCCCTGTCATGGCTGAGACCTTGTCCCTGGGACAACGATGGCATGGAGGAGAGATGGTACAGGTTCAGGACTCATGGCTAGATTGCTATAGACCCACGGTACACCCCTCCCTCCCAGCACCCACCCTGTCATGGCAAGTTGCCTTTTCCATGTAGAAATTCTTGTGTCATCACTACCACCATCATATAGGGGTGACAGCATCCATGGAGTAAACCAGATCTGTTCACCCCTGAAAGCAAGGCTGGTGAATCTCTCCCATATCCTGCAACAACCCTTCTTGCTCCAGCACTTGTGGCTCACCAGGTCTTCCCACCCTGCAGCCTCCCAGCTCAAACTGGATCCGCATTTTTATTGCAAAGCCTGCAACGGGGGGAGAAGGGGGAGGCAGCAGTGGGGACACAGCCAGCGCTGGCCCTCCCTGCCAGCTGCTCGTCTCTCCCCACACGCTGTTTGCTCAGTGCCGGGTGCCATGTGAAGGCAAACACGGCTGTGCCGGAAGGAGCAGAAACGAGGGCAAACAGAGCCTGGCACAGTCCCACAGCCTCCTGCTGCGGTGACTGGTGTTTGGGGGGGTTCCCAGGGCACAGCCAGAGCCGATGGCACTCCGGGGCCCTGACAGCCCCTCGCCTCCTCCCTGAGACAGCTCAGAGCACAGCGAACAGGAACCACCACTTAAGGGGCCCTTGTCCCAAGAGGAGAGCCGCACGACCCGTGGCGTGGGAGATCTCAGCCCAGGGGCCCTGGCTGCTGCAGTCCCAGCAGCATCCCCCCACTTGGCCCCAAGCCACATTCACAGAGTGCAGATTTCAAACTGTGCCAGGAAGACCAAGCTGCCAGGGACAGGCAGATTGGTGGCTCCTGAGGACAGAGGGACTGTCACCAGCAGGAGGATGGTTGATGCTGTCACGCTAAACTTGCCATCTTCATGCACTGTCCTGAGGAGCAGAACCTGGACCAGTCGGCCCTACTGTGGGGGAGCAACCCTGTGCCCCACCGGCAGTGTCCCCACATCCCACATGCATCACCCTGCCCTTCTCTCTAAGCCCCAGGCATGTCCTGTGCTGGTGTCACATCTGCAGCCGGAGGGGCTGGGGTGGTGCAGCCCCGGCCCCCTCTGCTTTCAGCTCCCTCTGGCTGCCCGGATGGAGGGGAAGGAAAGGGGAGGCGGAAGAATCTCCCCAGCACTGCCTGGGGAGGGATGAGCCAGGTTCAAGCCAGGGGCGGCAGCGGTGGGGTCTCATGTCCCCATCTGAGATTGCTTGCCTGGCCTCATGGCTGAGCTGTCTAGGGCCCTGTCTGGCAGGGCTGCCTTCACCAAGGCAGCAGCACCTGGGGGAGGCAAGGTGCCCATTTGACCTGAGAAGGGCCATGCTGGGACCATGCACATCTGGCTCCTCGGGAGCCTGCAGCCCACGGTCAGAGCTGACCCTGTGCCAGGACAGGACCTGGCTGACCCTTGTCCGTAGGAGTCTCTGAGCCAATAGAAATGACCTCCTCCTACTATAATTAGCACAACAATTTGCAGGGGAGCTGTGCTAATTTCTCATGTGACGTCCCAGGTCAGAGACAGTCCTAGTTTTCCTCCTAACACCTGCTGAGCCTGACCTGCTGAGAACACACCCTATTCATCACCCGTGTGCCGCAGCAGGCTTTGCCCTCTGCTGGACCAGCAGGTAGGCAGGTGCCTGGCCTTGCCCTTTGGAAGCCATTTGCACCTCTTGAAAGAGAGCCCAGAATAGCTTCTTACCCCTGCCTGATCTACCCTGTAGGTGCCAGCCAAGGGGACTCAGTGTCCCTGCCATGCCAGGAGCTGAACTGACCCAAACTAGAGGGATGGGGCCTTGGAGAGCGTGGCCTGGTTGCATAAGAGCACTGGCATTTCAAGGGCCACCTCTGCCAATTTAAAGCAGAGAATACAGTGTTTACAGGCTGATAGCTGCGTGCACAAGGTGTGTCCGCAGATAATGACGGTGGGGTCTGAAGTCCAGGAGATAAGAGGCTGGGGAAAGCAGTTTGGGGAGCTGCCACCAGGAGTTACTTCAGCATCCTGCAGAGTGAGTGGAGCAGGTTCCCAGTGCACAGCACTGGGGCCACCAGATCATGCCAGGAGAAGTCAGGTCCCCACCGGCCACTGGTCCATCACAGCTCCATCACCCTGCTCAGCTGTGCAGCCCCAGAGCACAGCCCTGGCAGAGGGGGACATCACTGGGGGATGTGCTGGGAGCAGTGGAGGGTGCCTGGCTGGGGATGGTGGGAGGCAGGAGAGGCTGAGGGCCACGGCTGGGGCTCACTGCAGGCAGAGGAGAGCAAACGCTGCTCTGCAAAAGCTCCCTGCGCCCACCCTTCCCTGCACAACGGCCCTTTGTCCATGCCTTTTACAGCAGGGACGATGTCCCTGCTGCTGCTGCTGCTGCTGCTCCCTGAATGAGCTCCGAGCCCCAAGGCCCCAGTAGCTGTCGCAGGAAAAATGAGAATAATTAGAAGGAGGTGCCTTTTATTACAGGTGTCTCTGAAGGCCTGGCAGAGTCCGACCCTGGGGGGCCCTTTGATCTCAGCCTTTGAAAACCTATAGTTTTGCTGACAGAGCTGCTCTGTGTTTCCAGGTCACCAGGATGATCATTTCCATCTGGGAACAATGAGCGCTTTATGCCGCCCTTCGTGCTGGACCCTCCCTGTGCCAAGCGGATGGGCGTGCAGGGAGGATGCGCCACTGCACAAGCCCTCGTCAGGGTCAGCTTCTTCTCCAGGTGGATGATGCAGTGAGGGATGGAAGCGGGAGGAGCCCACCCAGCTCAGCATCCTCATTCCCCATGGGAAATGGGAGGCTTTTAGTGCCGGGAGGTCAAATTCCCCCAGTGCATAGCCCTGGGAGAGAGCTTTTCGTACCCAGGATGTACCACAAAACCTTGCTGCTCCCCTGGGGGAAACCCCTGCACATCCCCAGCCGCAGTGGCTAACCCAAAATACAGCCTCTGGGGTGGGCCAAGCAGGCACACCGGGGGGTTCTGTGCCTCCCAGTGCATCGCACCCAGTACCTCACTGCAGGGAGCAGTCAGGGCTGCCAGAGCAGGTCCCTGCGCCAGGGCACTGCAGGGTGAGCACCTCTGCTGTGTGCTGCCGTCAGAGAGGAAGGCTGCTGGCATTGCCCCTGGAAACAGCAGCTCCCCAGGCACTGTCCTGGCATCCCTCACTGCTCCAGACTCTGCACGCTTGGCCCCCTGCGCTCTGCCAGTGCCTGGGCAGCAGAAGAAAGCCCTAAGCCTGCATTTCTCAGGGCAATATGGACTTTGCTCGTTGGACAGCCCTGCTACAGAGCCTGGGAGCTGGTCACCTGGGACAAGTCCAAGAACAGAGAAGGACTTGGGGAAGAAAAGCCCCTCAACACCCTGTTGGCCCTTGTCCCCCTTTGGGTCTTTGTCTGAAGTGGAAAAACAGCATCTGAAGAAACCAGCATCTTCATGGTCTACATGGTCTGTCTCTGTGCCTTTTCCAGCTCTGCAGCCTTCCCCAGCCAGAGAAGCTGCAGGGACACCTTCCTCTCCCCTTCCTCTCCCTGCTTCAGCCTGCACAGCTCCTTGCCTGGGGGTCTGTACCTCCACCCTTCTGTGAGTTCCAGCTTGGCATGGGGCTGCTGAAGGCTGTGGGTTGCATTTGCCTTTGTCAAAACAACACATTGTTCTCCAGGAGCAGGCACCGGGACCGGTAGTGCAAGTTCCCTTGGTTGTGACAGTCAGATTTTCCCTGGGGTACGAGACAAAATTTTGACCAGATGAGCTCCAAGGGGTGTCCCTGCGAGTGCTCTGGGGCCACACACTGGGGATTGTGTCTGGGTCCAGTCTGACTCCTTTGGGCTGTGCTTGGGTGATGCTTGTCATCCCCATACACCATGATGGAGCCCGGTATCTCATGACTGAGGAACAAAAGGAGTAGTCCCTGGGGAAGCCAGTGGTGTTAGCCACTATCTTCTATGTTCCAGAAGCAACCGGCTCCACTGTCATGCACCAGCCCACCTCTCACCTGTATCCATGAAAGCGTGGCAGACCCCGTGGGATGGAGCATGCCGAAGCTGGAGCAGAGATCCTATGGCAGCAGCTGCTGTGGAGGCTGTGGTTGTGGTGACTGACTGGCTGATCGATTAATGGATAATACGAACAAAGCCAGCAGTGTCCTTGTGTGTGGTTTCTGGGTGCGTTTGTTGCCCTCTCCTTGTGCTGGATGTAACCTGCTGGTTTTGCAAAGCAAATACCGGCTGTGCAGGGGCGGCGGAGCGGGGACACCTGCTCATTTGCCAGGTAAATTCCCCAGGGAGCAGAGCACGAGCTGCTACGGCCAGCGGCCAACCTCTCAGCCTGGCCCCACAAAGCTGTTGTCATCAGCAAAGCGCAGGATGTGGGGCCCCATCTCCACGCCACCCCCTGCTCCCTTTCCCCACCACGCTCCAGCAGAGCTATCTCCAGGCAACCCAGCCAGAGCGAAGCGTCTCTCCTCTGCCGAGCCTGGTGTGCTTGTGCCAGTACATACCTTGCATACCTGAATGCTCCCTTTCCTACTCTCCAGACAGCAACGCCCACCCAGGCACTGGCCTCCCACGGGTGCCACTGGCCTCCTCACCCAGTCCCAGCACCCTGAGGATGCAGCACTGCGTAGGCACCACTGGCACCCACCCGGGCAAGGAGCCAAGAGCCTCCATAATGACAAAGCTTGTGCTTTGCTGCCTCTGCATGTGTCCTTGCTGCCCGAGAGCCACTTTACTCCATAAGCAAGCCGGAGAGCAACTCATCCTGTTTAAACCCCGTCTCCCTTACGCTGCTACAACCCCTCTTGCACTTTGATTGCACCTCCCTCTGGCAGCCCCTGGGGCAAGGATGCTCCGGCTGCCCCAGTGAAACAGAAGTCATGGTGTATGAACAGCCCACTGCAGGTAGGGGGCTTCTCAGCAGCTCTTTGCCTCTCCTAAGCAGTGTTGAGGTGGATCAGACTGGATCCCTGCATATCTCCAGGATGGTAAAAGGTTCACCATGCTCCCTGCAGCATCCTCCACTCACAGCTACAACCTGGCCAGATATGCACTGGCTGCCAGTGGCTGCTTCCAGCCAGTACCCAACCAATGCTTGGGCCATGGTGATCTGACAGATGTCCTGCACCCAAACCTGGTACATGCAGGGTTGTTAGGAAGGGAGCCTAGGGGCAAATCAACCCGTGCCACATGTGGCAGTTTGCACTGGGTAATTGCTCTTCTGGTTCAGTACAGACGTCCCACTCCACACTTCATGTGAAACATCCCTGCAGGAGGAGGGTGTCTTTTCTGCTGGAGACTGTCAGAGCAGACATGAAGCTGTCCGTGCATGTCTGGTGCTGCAGGTGCTGCATGTCCATTTTGGCACGCATGTGGATGCGTGTGTCTCTGTGTACATGCCTCAATGCAGGCACCTGGGTCCCCAAGTTGTTTGCAGATGTTTGCATGTTCTCCTGGCTCTGTGTGCTCTCTGCATGAATGGATGCATGGAGAAGGGGATTAGCTTATTCCTGCCCAGAAGCTGCAAGTCCTACTCTTTCTCCATAGGTTCTCATTGCAAGGACTCCACAGGTCTTGCTTAACATACCCTAAAAACTCCTGCATTCTCCTTCAATCTGCTGCCTGACTGTCTGGCTTCAGGCAGCCCATGCTGCAGGGTCTGAGACCTGGATGTAGCAGACAGCCTGTGACTGCCTGAAGTAAATCTCTTTCCTGAGCCAGCTTGCCTATCTTGACCATGTCCAGAGACTCATGGAATCCAGGTCCAAGCTCCCAAGAGTCCTCTATCCAAAGGCCAAACTTCACAGGGGTGTGTGGGTGGTCTAGACACCCTCAGGCACATCAGCTGCCCAGCCTCTCTGCTGCAGCTCCAACTCCCCACAGACCTGCACAACCCAAGATGGAGAAGGAAGTCTACAGAATGGGGAAAAACCATGAGTGGGATATTTTTTGTGCCTGAGACCAGGGGAGCTTGTGCCTCCATGGTCCCAAGGCTTGAGAAATGTATTTAGAAGTAGATGAGGCACGGAAGCGCACAGACAGCCTGAGCAGTGGCATCAGGACAGGCGTGGCTGTTAGGGATGCTGGGGGTTGCACTCATAGCATGAGCAGTGCCATTTTGAAGCCCCAGCAAGTGGTCCAAAGAAGAAAAGGGGCAGGCCAACGTTGAAGCATGGCATGAGATCATAGAGGTGTCTCTGGAGGACACTAAGGGTGAGCTATATGTATAGGCAGTACCTGGTGCACACTGTACTTCAGGCCCTTTGCTAGGCAGAAGGGTGGGATGGAGTCTGAGCTGCCCAGGGGTGCCAGGAGATTTTTGGCTGTTTCCTGGAAAGCTGTATCCCAGGAGACATGAGGGACTACTAGCACTGGCATTCCTTGGCTGCGGGTCCTGCCCACTGGCTCTGTAGCCAAGAGGCTCTGCCAGGTGGTGGCTGGTCCAGGCTGTGCCAGCTTGAGCACAGCTCTCCACCACTGGCCCTCTTTGGCTGGTGGTTATTTTGCAGGTAACTAATGATAAGTGCCCAGGTGACGGCTGGCACTGGTCCCTGAGGGCAGGCTGAGCTGGGGATGCAGCTCTAAGTGACAGATCTCTGCTACATGCGTGGTGCTGAGTCCTGGGGGCATAGCATGGAGGAGAGCAGGGAAAGACAGGCAGGGAGCAGAGCCAGGTCTGGGATCTTTGCTGTGTTTCCATCTCCCCAGATGCTATTGCTATTCCAGTATTGCCAGCGCCTGAGTGAGAGGAGTTTAAGGAAACCTCAACTTGGTGTTGAGACCAGATTTAGATCTCATGGCTGATGAAGGAAGCCTGCTCCAGGGCATCTTGCAGCACCAAGCACCCGGTCTGAAGCAGTTTTCCAAGCTGATGGGCATCTTGTTCAGCCCCAGGCAGTATGCCTTGTGCTCAGCAAGGCTGCTGACAGCCACAGGACAGCCCCACACTGGGAAAAACAGTGGGTGAAAGTGCTCAGGGTGATACTCACAGAATGTGCAGAGCATGGCTGCACACCATAGCTAGCCTGCAGCATGCTAGCCAAGGGATGGGGAGATCCCTGTGGCAAGTAAACCAGTAAAGCAGAGGGGGACATGGTTGTGGGGTTTACACACCTGAGACAGAACCGGCCGGCAGTCCTGGGAGCTGAGCCTGCCCATCGCTTCCACCTCTTTGAGCTTGTGGACTGTACCTGGATGAGCTCTGGGCGCACGGAAGTGAGCTGGTGGCTCTCGCCAGCCCCGCTCCCCTAACACGGCACGAGCCTCCCTGGCCCTGCTGGGTGGTGGGGTGCACCAGGAGCTGAGCCCGGCTGCTGCCTTCGAAGGCTGCTCACACCTTCCCCCATAAACCTGGCACTGGCAGCCTGCAGCGCGCTGCGCCTGGGCTGCTGGTCTGGGAGTTGCACAACGGGCAGGGCTGAGCCTCAGCACCAGCTCTGCTGCCACCAGCCCGCAGGGGCTCAGCCTGGCCCCCCACCAGCCCCTGCCTCTCCTCCTGCCCAGGGGTGCTGGGGAGCAGAGCCACGGCTGGGGTCTTGGAGCAGCCCAGGCTGGGAGAGCTTTGGAGACCTTCCCAGGTGCTTGCAGCCAGCCCAGCGCGCTGTGCCATGGGTCCTGGTGTCACGCTGCACCAGACGGGTGGCAGCACTGTCCTGGCATGCTGCCACAGTGGCTTGTTTCCATGCCAAGGAACTGCATCTCTTCAGAGCTAGTGGAGAGGAGCTAAAGTCCTCCCTTGAGTGACCTTGGCACAGCTGGCTTTTCTTGGAGGTAGTGAAAGGTGTAGAGATGGCCTTGGGGGTCTCCCAGCACCAGTCCTGGCCTGCCCCCAGTGACGAAGGATGGGGGGGGCAGCTGAGCACTGCTGCCAGGGAGACGGTGCCTGCCGGCTCAGAGAGGCAGAGCCAAACACTACAGGTAGAGCAGGCAGCGTGCCTGCATTTTTTTTTTCTCCATGCCTTGCTTTACAAGTGGCATTTGTGCTGTGCTTTGGTAAAAGGCATTTCAATCCCCCAGCAGCTTTGGCTGGTCCTGGGTCCACATCCTGGTGGTACCTGGGAGGAGTGTACTGCCAACCCTTCACAAGGTGGAGAAACTGTCCCCAGCTCTGAGGCACCTCTGGGAAGCTGTCCTCCCGACACGGGTGTAGTGCATGATGTGCTCCGCACTGCAGAGGATGTGTCTGACATGTCTGCCCTCTTGCAGGCTGCTGGTAAACTGAGTCAGCTGCCTCGTACCCAGGAGACCTTCTAGCGTGGATGGGGAAACTGAGGCAGAGTAGAAGTTGTGACTCACTTCCATCTTCAGGCAGTGCTGTGGAGGAGCCAAGACCCTGCACCGGGCTGCATTGTCCGCAGAAGGAGGGGAGCTGCCCTGGTGCCACCATGCCGAGGAGACGGCGAGCTGGCTGACCGGGGACGGCAAAAGGAGCAGCCTGGAGCACAGGATGACTCAGCTGCGATGTGGCGGGGTGAGGCCCAGGCTCTGCCAAACCCAGCCTTTCGCAATCTGTTTACCAGCCAGGACCTGGGCGGCTGGTGCCTTCCAGGACGGGCAGCCCATCCTCCTCGGCCTCGAACCTGCTCACCAGGCTCAGCCTGGCAGAGGAGAGATTGTGTTCCCATCCCGGCCCTGCTGGCTCATGGCGGGGAGCCGGGAGAGGAGCCTCAGGCCAGCTCTCAGCACCAGCGCTGCTGCTGGAATTCTGCCTCTGCCCGAGGGGAAAATGATACACTACGCCGAGGTCAGGAGCATGCTACAGGGCAGCCAAAAACTGCCGGGTGCACCAAAATACAGCCCCAACCCACGGGAAGGTGGTGGCACATCAGAGCATTTATATCCACATGATGTCATCCCAGGGAAAAAGACAGAAATTCCCCTGCTTTCCTTACACCGTTTGCTAACTGGTTTGCTAACCACCCAGCCACCTTCTTCCAGCTACCAGGTTACGTGTCCTGGGTGGTCAGGAACAGAGGGTGAGGGGCAAGTCCCTTTTTTTGGATGGTTTTAGAGCAAAATGTACTGTTTTGAAAAATTTCCCCAGAGGAGAGCCAAGGACCACAGATCCAAATGATGTTTTATTTCGTTTCAGCTTTCCATGGAGTTTGACATGGGACATACTGGTCAGAAAGAGAAACACCAACACTTCTTTCAGCAATGAGCTGAAAGGAGGGTATCAGGTGGTGGCCTCTCTCCCTGCTTTCTTCTGTAGATGAACTTGGCTTTGCTGCTGTAGCGCTGCTGGGGCCAAACAAGCAACAGCAAGGGTCGCCAGTGCTCCTGCAACCCACTGCAACTGGGAATGCCAGGAGTGCCTGGGACATGGGGACACCCAGAAAAGAGGCCCTGGAGCCACCAGTGAATGTCCGTGTTGATCCTCACCACACTGGATACAGGGCATCGCAGAGTGATGCCATCATCCGCGGAATGTTGCTCGCACCATGATCCTTTGTCATGCCGTGCAGATGAACTGTTTTCAGCAGTTAACCTCAAAACGCAGTTCCCAGTTAACCCAGTTTGGCTCTGGGCAAGGCTGGGCCCTCGAGAGAAAACCACGTGTGGGCCTGTCTCCTGCTGGCCTCTTTGCTGGCTGCTTTCCATCACATGATTCATGTCAGTTCCCAGTGCCAATGGCTGGGAAGGGACCTGTGTTGTTGCATTGTCCCTGGGATATTTATTGCTTGGTTACCAAACTAGGTTCAGGCTGGCAGGAGCTCACATTACAGGCAGCATACAGAAACTGGTGTCCCCAGCCTGGTGGGAGCGGTGGCAGGGGCAAGGCAGGTGGCTGGGCAATACTCGCTGCTGCTGGAGCCCCGGCTCCTCCGGCATCGTGGGGCCATGGGGACAGCTCGCAAGAGGCTGCTGTGCAGTGCCACAGCTGGGCATCGCTCTCGATACCAGCTCTGGCTGCCTGGGGAGGGCTCAGCCACCCCCACGGCCCTCTGGGCTCCTGCCGGGCACTTGCTCCTCCTTGCCAGTGCCCGAGCGTTCACCCCGGCTGCTCTGCTGCCCCAGCTCTGCAGCAGGAACATCAGAGAGGGCAGGGCCCACACATGAAAGAGAAATGTCTTCACCCACCCCATGCCAGGAATATCTGCCTGCAAGGCGTGTGCGCCTGTGGGTACGGCAGGTTTTTGGGCACGGCAGGTTTTACATCAGCTGCTTCTCAGGGATGGGTCCCCAAACGTGCATCCAGCCCAGCCCGCCACCCTTTCCCCTCCCTGTGCCAGCCTGCAGCGGCTCTCCCTCAGCTCAGGCTGACTTGCAGCCTCCCCACTGCAGCAGGACCTGGCAGGTTTCTGGCTCCTGCAAGACAGAAACCCCTTCCCCCCATCGCTGGGGTCAGAGGGTGTCTGGGGAGGAGGGGAGATGCCGCACGACACATCCAGGGGCCACCCATGCCTGTGAATCAATAATGAAGACGGCAGGTCCTTTGCTGCTCCTGCTTCCCGCTCCTCTCCCCTCAGATGGCAGGCAGGAGCAGGTGACGATGGGACTATCGGTGGCCATGTGCTGCTGCGCTGCCACCGCCCTGTAGCGAGGTGGCACTGGGATGTGCACCAACGGGCACATGAGGAACAGGGCATGGGATGGGGTGGGCTCCTTTCCTACGGGGGACTGTGCTTGCTGCATGCTCCCAGTGCTGAGCAGCCGATGGCCATAGCAGGGCATGCTGTGGCTGGGGGCTCAGCTGTGGGACACAGACCTGGGCCTCTTCTCCCTCTTGCAGTCCTCGTTTAGTGATGCCCCTCATTTGGTACATGCTCTTCCTGCTGCTTCTCATCACGCTGTGAGTACGCAGCATGAACCCACCTGGACAGCAGCACCTCGGGGGTTTCTGGCAGATGGCACCCCCTGGGATACACGCACCCCTCCAGCAACCTCCAGGGACTGAAATAAAGTTTTATTTCAATTATCATATCCGTAACAGTGAGGAAAAAGAGGGAGCACAACACCACCCCCATCAGTTTCTATGGCAACCAGGAATAATCTCCTTGGAGACAGTGCCGTCTCCATCAGTCTCCAGTCCAGACCTCAGTGATACGTCAGTTCCCTGATGCAGGGGACAGCACAGTACGCTGGCCCCAAAAAACATTTGAAAGGACCCATGAGGTACGAAGTAGGTGTTGCAGATGTCAGGGTCCCTCAGCTGCGGAGCTCTCCCATCCCTGAAATGCCTTTCCTCGTCTCTGTACCAGCTTCCTTTGCTTGCTCTCCTGTCATGCTCTGCAAAAAACAGAGCCAGGAGAAATTTCAGTAGTTTCACAGCTGGGGAAGCAGGACAGGGACCTGCCCTCTCTCAGCCAGTGAGTCAGCAGCCAAGCCTGCACCACCACCAGAACTTTGCTGCAGATGATCGCTCCTCACCTATGGTGTCACCCCAGCTTGGGAGATCCTCTGCCCGGTCCAGCGCCTCTCCAAGCTCTGATGGTGGGTGGTGCAGTGCCATTCAGCCTGTCGCACAGTGGCAGGGGTGTTCCTGCACAGAGATCTCGCTGGACCATCCTGACAGCCCATAACTTCTGGGAGAAGGCAGCGTGTGCTGCATCATCTCATTCCTACGTGGGGCAACTCAACATGGGGGTGGCACAGGGGCCCACCACCCATCACTGGAGTAGCAGGATATTTACCTGCTCCGCGGCCGCTCGTGGCATTGCACAGCACAAAGCCCTCCATGCCCACACCTGGAGGAGACCTTGGTTGGGGTGACCCAGAGAGGTTGCAGAGGCATCGTCTGGGCGTGATCCTGGGCAGCCTCCGCTAGCTGACCCTGCTCTGAGCAGGGCTGTTGGACTAGGTGGTCTCCAGAGGTGTCTCTGGAGGGAGGCACCGGCAGGGAGGCCTCCCCGTGCCGCCCCGCGTCCAGGGCCACGGTGCCTCGCCAGAGGCCCGGTCGGGCTGGGGGAGGAGAAGATGTCCGGACACCCTCCGGGCTCCAGGCACGTCACAGGCCAGTCAGCTCGGCTGAGCTATTCTGACGTCATGTTTTTCCAGCAACAGGAAATTCTGATGACCTTGTAACCCTTTTTTAGCACTCTCTTCTGATTGGCTCCAGTGCAGAACAAGGTGGCTCCCAGGGCCAATCAGAACACAGCTGCCACTCCCACAGGTTGCAGCAGTGAGAGGCAGTCTCTGATTGGCCGTTTGGGTCTCTCCTGAGGGTATATTAGTGAAAGCTTGGCTCTGATTGGCTGCTTGGGTCCCTCCTGGAGGCTCATTGGTTTTCATGGCTGGTTTCTTGCTGGCTGCTGCACCGTTGTCCGCCGTGCCGGAGCCCCTGCTCCCAGCCCTGGGTGGCCGGAAGGCTCCGGTCCCTACTGCTTGCACGGCCCCAGCCCCTGGCCATGGGGTGGAGACAGGGCCGCCATGGTGCCCCAGTCCCCCCTGCTTGGCTGGTGGCGCACGGGGCAGGCTGCCCACGGGGCAGTGGGTCTCCTGTGGGGCCGGCGCCTGGGGAGAGGGCAGAGCCTTCCCTTGGATTGCCCCATGGGTGCACGCTCTGTCGGAGACAAGCCCAGGCACTCACATCCCCGGCGCGGGAGCTGTTCTCCCACCTTTAGGATGCTGGGGGTATCCCCGCTTCCTTCCTGGGGATCACTGTCTGCTGGGAATGGCCGTCAAGGGCCTGGGCCAGGTATTAAGCATCAGTTCCCTGTCTTTCCTGCTCCACTCTGCGATCTCAGAGCAAGCCCCAGAGCCTGAGAAAACAAAGCAGTACATGTGGAAAATTATTCCTGGCTGCAGTCCTGTGAGCTTTAAACAATATCTCTGATTCCTCTGGAGAACAGTGGAAGGGAGCGGCTCCATCTGTGCAGCAGAGCGTGGAGCACGTTGTAAAGCACGTGGGTAGGCAGAGGCACCGCACAAAGTCGGGGGAAATGGGTATGAGGCGTCTCTTGTGGTCCTTCCCTCCTTGTTGAAGCTCCCTTTGCGGCACTGGGTCAATTAGCATAGCACATGAAAACAGAAGGGTCCTTTCCTACTCCATCATACCCGCACAGGGGTTTTCCTGAGAAGCTCTGTCTTTGGCATTATCAGACATGTGATGACTTAACTGGCAATCATTTGTCACCTTAAGGTCTTTCTGTAACTTTTAATGCCACGAGCAGCACTAGCTCCAGAAAGGATACCCGTGAGACTCAGCTGGTGACCTCAGTCTTTAGAGAGCATCTCACTGCCAAAATCGCCCTGACTCTTCCCCATAACATACTGCTAAACCACAAGCCCTGGCTCCCCTGCTAGGCAGCAGCACCACCAGTGAGTTCCCCAAGCCTCTGTGTGAAGACATTTCTCCAGGTGAAGGTCCTGGCATTTTTTCTCTCCACTCATGTAAACTAGCATGTTCTGAAATTTTCTTCTACTGGCATACACATTTAAGGGACCTCATCTAACTTCTTCACTGTGAAGAATGAGTCCAGCCTGGGAAGCCCCTGGGTGCTTCTGCAGGGAACAACCATGCGAGGGATTCATCTCACTTCTCTTTACAGCATATCTTCCATGAGTGCTCCTGTTGTACTCCCTTGTTTGTTGACTCCAGCTTCTTTGGCAGGCAACCATCTTTTGTGTACTTAAAAAAACGTTTGAAAGTTAGTTGTTACGCTTTTAGCAAGTTGTTCCTCAAAAAATATTTTGGCTTGCCTTACTGTGGTTTTACATTTCACTTGCCCAGGTTTACACTCTTTGCTGTTCACCTTGTTTGGACATGGCTATGCCTTATTCAAAGATATCACTTCGCTTCCAGCAGGCTCCCATACATGCTTTTCAAAAACATTTGCTATAATACTGCTAGAATCTCTTTGGACAGACAGTGTGAACAGACATTTACTCTGTACCTCCAGTATCATATTCACGTAATATCCAACATTTTACTCTTTTGGCTGCTACTTTTAATTACATAATTTCCTCATTTTCTTAGTTTCTCAATTTTAATAGTGTCCTTCTTTTTTCACATAACTATTCTTGCAGGTTTTATGCTGCTGGTTTTCCTGTTCAAGACATCATTATGATCATCAGAATAACATTTTGGACTAGGGTTGTTGTCCTGCTTGTAGAGCTATGTAACAGATATACTAAGACTGGGATGGAGAAAGTGTGTGTGGGAATGGCTGGATGTGAAAGCACCAGAAGAAACCCTAAAGAGGAAAATATGAGAATGGCTTGCACTGATAACCAGGGGCACAAGGAACATCAGGCAGATGCTGAGGAATCTGGTGTTTGCATCAGCCCAGATGGCACTGCGCTTTGATAAGGCCTGGGTGTAGATGACTCACCAGCAGAAGACTTGAGCTTTGATAGCAGGAGGATGGTGGCAAGATACAAGCACATCCCTTACATCTTCCTCCTCCCCCAACACCATGATGACACTTGTAAAGACACCCGCAACAAGGAAGCCCAGACAAAGGGCAACGAACCTGCCTGAGGCTCTTGAAGGGTGACGTGAGAAAGGATCAGAAGCTAAAGATGCTGCCATGGAAATGCATGCCATGCTGCATGATTCCTAAAGGGTACAAAAGACCTGTCCTCACCAGTTTGCTGTATCCAATAAAGAGGAGCCCATGACATACAGTGAAGACCCATCTGCTAGCATCCCTCATCCTTGGTGCCGCACAGTGGTAACCTGGTCAGACCCCTTGTGTGGGTGAGTCTGGGTATGAGTGAAATTGGGAGAGTGGCAATGTGAGAGATTGAGTCAGTTTGGTTTAAAATAAAAATCCCCTTCCCCAAGGAATTTTAGTGCATTAACACGGTATGGTGTGCCTGGCCCGGCGGCCAGGTGCTGCTGCAGTGGAAGCACAAGCCCCAGCCTGTACGCCGTTGGCACGGCCTTGGAGGGCTTTCCTAGGGCTGGTCCACACGCAGGTTGTGGGGGGCTGAGATGGCAGGGGTATCTGTGTGTATTCAGTCTCTGCAACATCGGCTGGTGACTTGGCTGAGTGTATGCCTGGAACTGAGATGCACACCCAGCACAGTTGCTTGGGAGCTGAGGAGTCAAAGATGTGCTGGCCAGGCGCTTTGAGCAGCTGCTAGGGACACACTCTTGGAGTGTGTGGATTCCACAAGGGCAGGACCCTTGTGAAGTCCTGGAGAGTTGCAAAGAGCCACCACAGTGGCTGCCAGCTGGAAATTGTGCTGCAGAACACGATGTCTGGTGCTGTGCAATGCTCAAACCTGCCCAGACACATGGAGGTCCACAGAGAGGGGGTCTCCCCTCTGTGGGGAGCGCAGCCACCTCTGCTGTGGTTCTTCCCTGACAGGCAGCATTTCTTCTGCATCCTAGAGCCCAGGAGTGCTCTCCTTATCCTGGATCCAACATTGCAAGAGGAGGATGATACTTGTGAGAGAATCCATGATGCCGAGCACACTAACTCTGCTGAAACCCAGCACATCTGTCGCTGGACAGGCTCACCCAGGAGAATATCCCTGCTGTGTCCTCCCCAGTGCCCCAGGGAACTGTGATTAGTAGGGAAAGGGGTTGCACAAAGGGTTCCGCTGCCCCAGCAGAGATGGTGTGTGTGTCCGAAGCAAGGTGCAGGTGTGGGCGTGAGGGCTTGTGACCAGGTCACCCTGCCGGGAAAAAGATCACCTACAGACTCGGGGATCCCCACCCCACCGCCCCAGCACTGTGGGTCAGGTTGTTGTCTGTCCCCTCCCACACCATCCCGACTGCGTTCCTGCAAGCTGACTCCCAGGCTTGCCTGCCCAGCAATCAGGGAGGGCTCAGCTCCTCCTCCTGGCACAGCAGGTTGGCAGGACTCTGCCACCCAAGGTCAGAAAGGAGGTTGGGATTGGGGAAAGGGGGAGGCAGAAGGGTGGGTACCATCATGGGTTCAGGTTTGGCGCTACAGTAGATGCATCTTGCAGGGCTCCTTGCTCCTGTGGGAGGAGAAGGTTCCCCCTCTGTGTCTGGGCACTGCTCTTCCTACCCAGAGCTCCCCCAGGGTTTCTCTGCCACCAGGCTGCTGCCGTGTGGACCCTCTGGGTGTTGTGCCACTGTCCTGACCTTGGGCTGGCTGGGCACATGGCTCTTGAGACCTGGTGCCCCTGCAGTGACTGGTCAGCATGATCCCATCTAGATGTCCCAGGCTCAGCATCCCTCCAAAGCAGACTTGGAGGAAACTGCAGAAACAGAGGGTGGCTGGCACCCAGCAGTTAATGCTCCTTGTCACTTTTCAATCATTGAGTGGGAAAAGCACCAGACCTTTGTGACAGAGGATTTCTATTTTAAACAAAACTGACTCAGTCTCTCACACTTTTTGCAACTCTCACCCTCACAGTCACCCCCACCCTGTTGTGTTTGCACAAAGGGTATGGCCAGGCCTTCAGGCCGAGACACAGAAGGCAGGGGTGCCAAGTCAGGTCCTCTCTGCCTGGGATCCTCTCAACTGGCAATGACAAACTAGTTTTTGGGCAGGTTTTGGACAGCCATCTACAATTATTATGGCAGGATCTTTCACCTCCAAGCCTTGCTCACTTCACCCTCCACAAGACTCAGGCAGAGCTGCTGCTTTTTGTCTGTTCATCCTCATTTTGGGTGTCTTTTTTGGCTGCTGTCTATCAAAGTATTGGGACAGGAGGAAGACACAGGGTGTCTGCTGGCGTCATCCTCGTGTTACAAGAGC
Organism: Scopus umbretta; assembly: GCA_013400535.1. Classification (NCBI taxonomy): domain Eukaryota; kingdom Metazoa; phylum Chordata; class Aves; order Pelecaniformes; family Scopidae; genus Scopus; species Scopus umbretta. The sequence continues at coordinate 39,361 of VZTL01072121.1, read as the reverse complement.
GCAAGCCTCCTGGGCTCAGTGTGAACGCTGCATTTCTCAGCGCTTATCAATTTGCCTGTGGTCACCAGTTATTCATACAGGCCATTTGCATAATCCCTGGTATTTTTTCAGGTTCTTGCACACTGGGATGTTTCCATATTCAGCCACTTTTATCATTTTGGTTACAGTCTACACTACAATCCTGCCAAGATCCTTGCTTTGTGCTCAGCGGTTCTGGGTTCAACCTGGGATCCACTGAAACCCATCTGAGTAGTCTTGCTAATTGATAAAGTAGCATTTGCATTCCTGAAATGCTAAAGAAGGCCACTTTGCACAAAAAGCAGCACATTTAAGAGATCTAGATCTGGTCCAAGGGTTTGTTGAGTGCCCAGTAAATTAGCAAAAAAATCTTCAAGCAAGGTTTGATAGTTTGAGTTGGAGAAGATAGGAGCTGGTTAGACCGGGTAGGATTTTAAGACCTTTTCCAGCGCAATTCTAGGTTAAAAGTATATTGTAAATTATGCCCCTCTGTGCTTTTTCTGGAAAATGTCCTATTAAAATCTTCCAACAGCTTTCCTCAGCATGTTATTTCTAAATCCAGCACACTCGGTGCGATCTGCCGCTGCCCTGTCCCAGTGAAGACAGAGCCCCATGTGCCCCGCATAAAGGGAAAGGACATCCTCACATGCAGCTCTTCCCCTGGGTGTCTGTCCAGTTGACGCCACCCTCCGCTGGCAGGAGTGTCCTTGCACCGCCTGGCAGCGTTACCACCTGCCTGGCAGCCTGCCCCTCCACCGGCCCTGGAGCCTGGCACGGCACTAGCTCAAATACCTGCCCGCAGCAGCTTATCTGCCAGTCTGCAGCAAGCGCTGGGAGCAGGGAGATGGCCCCAGATATTCCCGTGTTTCATGGGTTTTCTACGCCCACAACCATGAGCTTGCAGGAGCCCAGGCACGCGGGGCAGGAACACCCTGGCCGTGCCCCACCAGCTCTGCTCAGTGCTGACTCTCTGCTTCTCTCTCCCTTCTTTGGGGGCTCACTCAGCACCCTGCAGATAAAGGGACGTCAGGTCCTGAGGTGCAGGAAATCTTCCAGTGCTTTGCCACATGTGATGCTCCTGAGGTATCGCCTTTTGCATCCCACTCTCTATCTCTCCCCTCCTCTGCCTTTGCTCTCTGCTGGCAGCCCCAGGTCTGCTCCCATACTGTGAGATCAGAGAAAATATTTTATTTTCTGAGTGTCCCAGCAAGGAGGGAGAGACCTGCCAGGCTGGGTAGGACCTTGTTCTGCCCTGCTGAGCTCACTCGCATGGCCATGATTAGGACAACAGAATTAAGACACCCTTGAAGAACCAAGGGACCATCTGCCCCAAGTATGAAGAGTCCTCAGGAGTGTGCTGGGATTGTGGCCAGTCCTGGGCCCCTGCTCTCCATCAGGTAGTCCAGCTTTTCATCTCTCCCACTCTCGTCACCAGCCACCTGGGCTGGTGACACAAAACACCAATATCCTCCTCCTGAAGACCATAATGTGTAACTCTTCTCCTGCTGTTTGGAGATGGAGTTGTCAGGTGTTTTAGGGAAAAGAAATAGCACCTCTACTTTTAGGCCAATGGACCTAAAGCTGTCCAGCACCAGTGGCCAGGATCCCCATGGGAGGCATGCCTATGGTACACTGCCCTTCAGCCTGAACGTGCCTTCTCTGCCTGTAGAGCACCTAGCAGGAACCACCCAGTCTGCAAGTGCTCCCCAGCAGACAGCAGAAGTCAAAGTACATCCCAGGGACTCTTTCTCCCCCTGTCTTGTTGTGCTTGCAGCATCCCACTGCTGCATTTGCTGTATCCCCAATCTAGGGGCTCTGGGATCCTATGGCCTGGTGCTATGGCCTTGGGGAGCCCAGCTCTCCGCTGCTCACCAGGATGTGGGGTCCAGGCCTGGCTCTGTTCAGGCAGTGCATCTGACTCAGTGGAGCAGACAGGGTAGTTCCCAGCATGGTGATCAGGACATGGCAGGCATCAGACCATGCCCATGGCCATGGTCAGGGACAGGGACAGAGGGGTGAGGAGTCTGCCTCAGGCACGAGCCCCAGACAGCCCCAGAAGGGTTCCTTGGAGTTCAGTAGCTTCTCCCAGGAGACAATGGCCCAAATCCTGGCAGACTTGTGACATCTGCCAGCCAAGCTGTCTATCTTACCAGCTCCTCAGCAATTGCCCAAAGCTGTGAGTAGCAGAAATATATCCCCCACCTACAGTCACGAGTGCCATTGGCACCAGGCTGCAATTACTGCTGCATCACCACCTCCTCAGTGCCCATGAGCCAGCTGGCCTCACATTACCTGTCAAGCTGCCACACCTGGGAGATACCAGCAGGATATGGCTGTGTCACCTGGTGATTCAGGGCCACTGGCTTTGGTGTGAAGCTGGAGCTACTGACCTGAATCTAGGGGAGAATATATTGCAAGCTGCTGGCTCCTGCCTTATTGCAGCATTGAGAAGCTCCAGCCCTTTGTGGGCTGCTGGCTGGTGGCTTTGTGGGTCAATGTCTCAGTGCTGAGCATCTCACCACATGGGACTGACTCACAAGGACGGCTGGGAAAACTGCACAAGGAGCCTGGGGTTTTCTCCATCATTGGGGAGAGGACAACCTCTCCCTCCTGCTGGCCGGCTGCCACAGCTGTGGCTGACATCTCTGACCCGCAGGCAGCAGGGCTTGGAGCCTGGGATGGATCGTGCCAGCGGCCCCAGGAATCCCACTTGCACCTCTATGCTCACGGCTGGCCTTGCTGATACTGCAGGTGTTGGGGTAGAGCAGCTCCAACACCAATGGAGCCCATCTCATGGTTGTGTCCTCGTGGCTGTAACATGGGCATCCCAAGACACAGGGAGTCCAGTCCTTCCTCTGCAGGATAACAAGCTGGGTAGGGAGGATTTTCCCTCCCTACATCATCCATCATCCTCCAAGCATCCCAGGCAGTACCACAGCCCTGGAAAAAAGGACTTGCAAGGAAAAGGCTTAGGAGATTTTCTTCCTGTGCTGTGCTGTTTCCTGAGCCTGGTCTGTAGAAACCTTCAGAGCATGCAGTACTGGTCGTGTGCATCTCTGGGACCTCAAGAGGGGTCCTGCCCATGCCATCATCAGGCCAGGCCTGGCCACACAACATCAGCACAATCCTAGCACCATGGTGCCCAGCGCTTTGCAGTGGGCACAGGTACCAATCCTGCACAGCAGAGCACAGACAGATGCCTGTCTCCGCTCATGAGCTCCTACCTCCCAGGACCCCAGGCACAATCTTCTCCCCAACTTCCTTGGCCGCAGCAAAGATGATGTGATCAGCTCCAAGGGATACCCCTGGTCCCTGGGGTCTTGATGTGGCCCTGCCCATATGTGGCTCCAGCAAAGACTCCTCTGGCTCCAGAGAGTGGCTCTGTCAGGAAGGTGTGTCTGTCCGGCAGCGCACAGCCCATCCAGATGTATGGACGGGCTGTGGGCAGTGAGAGCTGCCGTGGGGACACAGCTGTGCCCCATGACCAGGACACCTCCAGGGTGGGGGACAGGTTTCGGGGGGCCAGTCTGCCGTGATGGTGGCCAGGGTGGGGGCAGCACGGAGACCCCCCAGCCCTGCTGGGGCTTGGAGAAGGGAGGGCAGCTGCAGGGGGCTCTGGGCACAGGGCACCCAGCCCCAGCCCTCATTTGCATGTGCGCAGAGCAGGGAATTTCCACATTTTTTTCCATCAGCAAGCAGCCGAACTTTCTGCACGGTGACCTTCGTCCCCACCCAGGGTGGGGCACCCACGGCAGCTACCAAATGTCGCTGCAGTGCCCTGCTCCCCACCGGTGGGCTGGGGACCAGTCCCTCTGTGTGGGGGGACAGCAGTGTTGCCTGGGCTGTGGAGAGCCAGAGGAGGCAAAGGCGAAGGGTCTGGACCTGGCCCCCAGCACCCAGGCACTGCTGGCCCGGTGCACAACAAGCAGGCAGACGGCCCCCGCCAGCCCCCGCAGCGTGTCCCCCAGGGTGGGCAGGGTCCCCAGTCCCCAGCAGCCCCGGACATCGGTGGGGTCAGTGCCCAGGCAGCCCCCGCTGCACGCCCGATGCCAGCTGCAGGCACGGACACCTTGCCCTGCAGGAAGGGGCGAGCAGTGGCACTGGTTCTGCGGTGTCTGATGGCAGATGTCGGCATGGATGGACAGTTCTGGGGGTGCTCAGCACCTCATAGCATCAGGCCGCAGCTGCTGTGGCCAGGTGCTGCTCATTGATGCAGGAAGGGCAGCACCTGGTCAGGATGGTGAGGACGATCTGTCTGGTTAGACCAGGAGATGCCCTCAGGAGACCCAGTCTGGATGTGGGGTGGGGTGAGGGTCTCTGAACAGCACCCCTGCAGCGTGGAAACCTGTGGCCATTCCCTCCCAGGAGTTCACAGCCCTGCCAGGCAGCCTAGAGGAGGCATCCCCTGGGGGCAGGGCTGCCTGTGTGTGAGGTACCCCTGGATGCCCTGCAGCCTTTCACAAAGCTCCCAGCCCATCGGTGCCCACTGCTGGGCACAGACCCTCTCCCACAGGGGCTGTGGTGCTGGACCACCCTGCTGCCAGCCTTGAAGCCCAGCAGCTCTCAGGGGCCATTGTCCTGAGCAGCGCACTGGAGCACAGACTGCTGGTGTGCCAGCTCCCTCGTCGCTGCTTTCCAAGGAAAGACAAACCATGATATTCCCGGTAAGTGCAAATCACCTTGACTTTTGCTCCAAGACCTTGAATGATTTGGGCAGGGCATGGATGGAGGCCAGTGCTGTGCCTAGCTCAGGACTGCTCGGCATCCGTCTTTCTGCAGGTGGGTTATTTTCCACCGGTGTTTCCCCAGCGCCCTTGTTTTGGCAGGCAGGTGTGTTGCAGTCACAGGTCACCCAATCTGCCTCTCCCTCTGCTGACACAAGCGGGGATGGCAGCCCAGGAACAAGTCACCCAGCACAGGCTCTCTGCCCTCAAAGCTCCCCCAGACCTTTCTCCTGCTCATCTGGAGCCCCAGCTATGCCCTACACCCAGCTGGGTTTTAACCTGCACAGCTGCAGGAGGAGTTGGGATTCACTGAGAGCAGTCAGGGACATGAAACACCCTGAAAGGGATACTAGGAAAAGGGGTGACAAGCACATATAACCCTGCAGTATGGTGATTTTCACCAGCACTCCAGCTGATGTCCCCCAGGACTTAGAGGAGATGCTGCAATAGTCCTCATGCAACTGTCACCCCAAACCCAAGCTCCGTACAGCTCTGAAACCCCCAGCTACAGCTTGTGACAGCCAGAGCAGGGGGACACAGCAGTGAGGGAGCATGAGGTTTACCCCAAAGCAAGGAAAAAAGGGGGAGTCATACTAGAGCCGGAAGGAGTGAATTGAGGCAAATGGTAAAACCTCATCCCCCCAAAAAAGAAGGTGGTGGACTTGAAGATGTTTTTTTTTTTGACACTAAACTTATGAGTGTTTTTGCTCCAAGTTGCATTTTTGCATTTGTGAGTCCTCATGCACTTACAGGGAACTTGGGGGTGAATCACCAAGTGGGCTCCAACAAAGGGGCCGAGCTCAGGGCCTCTCCAAATGGCCTCTCGCTGCTACCAGACCATTGCTTGTTTTATTCCATGGGAAAATACTGCCTTTGCCCTAAGCTGAACTTGCCTTGGCTTCTCAGTTCCTCCCCTGAACACACTGTGACCGCCCCATTGCAAATAGAAATGCAGCCCCTGCTCACATGAGCTGATAACACTTCCCTGTGCAGACAAGGCTGCGTCCAGCACCGTGGCACCGACCCATGGAGAGCCTGGAGGTCCCCGCGGTGGCCCCTGCGAGGGAGCCCCCGGGAACTCGCTTCCTGCTGTGGTTCAAGGAAAATCCCACCGTCATTTTGGTTTCCCTGCTGCAAAAAGGGGTTGAGTGTTCATGTCGTGCTTTGAACCAGTGACTACTGGGAAACCTGCCCATGGGGAGCAGAGCCGGTATCCCGCAGGAGGCCGGGAAGGCCACAGGGTGCAGGTTTGCTCCAGCAGTGCCGGCTGCAGCGAACTCAGTGCGACGTGGCTGTGGTCAGATGGGAAAGGCTTTTCACGAGCTCCGGGGAGGAGGGATGGGAGCAGGGGAGGGGGAGCTGCCTTTCGTGGCTCCTGCGTACAGCTGTGTGGCACCGTGGTGTGCTGGGAACAGCTGGTCAAACATCGCAGGCTGCTTCACCCCAACAACCCCCAACTTCTGGGATGAACTGTTGCATCCCGTCCCTGTAGGAGACAGCAGCTCGCAGGATTGATGCCGTCGAGACACTGATGGGAACTCTAAGCAGCACCGTAAAGCACTGAGTGAGGCAGGCTCTGCCCAGCCCAGTTAATTTTGAGACACGGGAGCTGGGGTGGGCACAGATGCTGGGCTGGTCTCCCTGGTCTCAGCCACCAGCCAGAAGACTGGACCGAAGTCTGGGCAGGGGGAGGAAGAGGGTTGCCATTGGGGAGTTCCATCATCCTGTCCCAGGGCTTGAAAAACACACAGGAGCATCTTCATTCAGGATGAGGGGTGATAGCAGTGGCGGGGAGCTCCTGGTGCGTGCCCACCTCCCACAGCCCTGCCTTCAGAGCAGCAGCTGCCTGAGCACTGGCTTTGCCTGCGCCAGCCCTCTGTGTTTACCGTGTCCCCTCCCTGCCCTCGCCTTCCGAAGGAACCACGCAGATCACCCTAACAGCACAGGGCAAACAGGCGTGTACCGGCCCTGTTATTGCTCTGCTCCCATGCAGCCAGGGCTGTTTGGTGGAAACAAAAGGGAGCTGTTTTCCTCCCCTCATTGGGTATTTGGGCCTCGTCTGCCCCCAGTCTCTCTAGCAACATGGACGTGCGAGGTGCCGCAGGGTGAGCGGCACCCACAGGGGCAGGGGGTGGCAGGGCTCTGGAGCAGATCTCTGTGCCATACCTGCAAGGCAGCCAGGGCAGAATCACTGCTGCTATGCGCTGTCAGAAGTAGCTTGTCGTAGCCCTGAGGAGCTCATCAAAGCTCGCCAGAGGCAGGCTGAAGCCTCGGGGGGGTTTCTGACATTTATACTGTTTTAAGAAAAAGAGTGTTTTCATCAAAGGAGAAAAATCAGGGGTGAAATTGAGTCTGAGCATGCCTGCTCTTCAGACTGTTTGTAGTTACAGGGGGCTCTCACCCACCTGCAGGGCTCTGGAAGAGCTGAGCTACACTGGGTCTAAACTCACTGTTGGGGTCGGATGAGGAATGCGCTTCTGCCAAGAGTGGGGGATGAGGTGGATGGCTTTGGCATCTCCAAGAGCCCATGGTGAGGATGCACTGTAACATGATGGCTCAGCAGAGCAGTGCACAGACCCTCGAGCTGGAGGTGCAGAGCAGCAGGAGCAGGGCCGTGCAGAGAGGAGCAGGGCTGCCGGAGGTCATGGACATTGTCCTCAGCGCCAAGGTTCTGGAGCAGTGCACACCACAGGGAACAGAGCAACTTGTCCCTCCCACCCTGCTGCTCTCCCAGCCTGCCTGAAAACTCAGCTCAGCATCACCAGTGCTGTCACCCCCTAGAAAAATCTCCTCATCCCACACACAGACAGTCCCATGTCCCCTCAGATGACCACCCATCCAACTGTCCATCTCAGCACATGCCATTATGCTCACAGACACAGCTTATTGCTGCCCAGACATTCACGTTTCCTCCATCTCAGCCATGCCCCTGTGCTTGGATTAGAGCAGATTGCACTGGGCAATTCTCCTCCTCCCCAGCAGTCACAAGGTCAGTGAACAATGTCATATAGACTGGGACTGGACACAGCTCACCCCACTGGCCTCCTTCATGAGGGTGATGCTGGAGCATGAGTAGGAGGACCCTGGGGTTTCATACCGAGGCAAGAAGGGAGTCGGAGAAACTCATCAACTGACCTGGGGGGTCCCAGCTGGCACGGATGCTGCCCACTCACACACCCTGGTGTCTTGGCACTAGTACCCCACTATCCCCTCCGGCCAGGGAGCAGCAGCCCAGCAATGGGATCAGACATGGCATCTCCCTCACAGTGTCCCTCCTGAACCATTCCCAGCATCCGGAGAGCCACGGTGGGTACATGGACATGGTGGTAGGAGGTGAAGCAGTTGCCAGGTGGCTTCGTCACGGCCCTTGGCTGCACGAAGCTGTCTTGCTCTACAGGGACAGCTTAAAAAAGCCCCGGAATGGGGAAGACATTTGGTGTGGTACAATGAAGGCTCAGAAACACTTCTGACTTTTGCCCCTTTTCTAGCAGATGATTTTGAACTTGTTACCGAGGGGGCTGTCCCCATGGGCCCCAGGGTGGGGAGATGCACGTCTTAGGTGGGATGTGATTTTTATGCAGACTTGTCCAAAACTCAGAGAGTTGAATGAAATATCTGGCAGAGGGGATTTAGAAAGAAACCTCCCCTGGGTCACAGTGGAAAGCTCTGACTGATAAAGTACCTCCAAGGAGATGTCTGCAAACCCCAGACACGCTCATCTCCCGAGAAACAGTCTCAGCCGTCTGTGAATCTGGGCTGGAGAAGATAAACGTGCTGTTCCCAAATAGTCTCTGGGGCTGTTGTCTGGCTCCCAGTTTGGGGACAGCCAGGGACCCACGCTGGCTGGGAGCTCCTGGACAGAGAGAGGGAAGGAAGAGGAGCATCTTGGAGAGGCTGCTTGGGCAGCGATTCCCTGGGTGACAGAGCCTGCCTGAGGTCACTCCTGTGCCACCGAAGTGTCACCTTGCCCCAGTGAACTCTGCTGTTGTCTTCAGGCAGCTCCATGACACACCTATCTGTTGTGCAACCGCCATGAAATGAAACTAAAAATAGCTCCCTCTCCTTACAAGGAAAACACCCGGCTGCCTTGCGCGGGGCTAGGACAGTGCTGGGTGCAGCACCCTGCCAGGAGCCACATCCCTCCTGGCAGCTGAGGAGCACACCAAGGGCTCCCTCCTCTGAGCTGGTGTGGGCACTGAGGAAAGACCTCATCTTTCTCTGCACTCCTGCCTCAAGCCCTGCCTTGCCTCTGTTCGTCCGTCGCTCAGCTCCGTCACCAGGCAGCGTGGTTTTCCTCTGAGCCTCACCAAGGTGCAATGGCATCACTCCTGAGCCTCTTGTGGGATCTGATGCCACCATCTCTCCTACCTGGCCTTTGCAGAGGGAGCTGGGATTAACACTGGGCATTCACTGGGGAGCCGGTTCCTGTTATCCATCCTTCAGTTAACCAGTTAAAATGCTGCCAGTAAAGTTGCCCGTGCCCTGGCTCTGCTGGCATCCCCACATGTGAGCCATGCTCCCGTGCAAACTGGGCACAGTTCAGCTCTTTTGGGGGTTCGTTCTCCACTAAGGAGAACTCTTGGCTCATTTTAGGTATGCGATGCTGGGCCAAGGCCAGAGCAGTCATGAACCCTGGGGTCGGTCCTCTGATCTTTCACATATTCCCTTATATCCTTGGAGCCAGGGCATTTGAAGCAACTGGCAGCCAACAGCAGTCCTGCATGATCCTTAGGCTGTCACTGAGCTCAAGCTGAGCCATTCTTCCACCGCAGCAGGCACAGTGATCACTTGAAGGTGCCTGTCCCTCTGCACCCAGGACAGGCCTCAGGCATTGCCACTGTCTGCTCCTGTAGAACCCAGCAAGAGATGAAATCCTCCTTTCCCCTTTGGAAATATCCAAACAGTGCTCAAAAATCAGCATTATCGAGTCAAAGAGCAGCACGGGGCTGCGGGAGCGGCACTATGAGAAAGGAGAGCAGCCAGGCCCAGCTGCCAGCTCCTGCCTGCAGGGCCCTGGGCAAAGTGCTGCTGGCAGGAGGCTGGGACTTCAAGCAAGAGTGCCAGGCTGCTGGTGTGCCTCCCATTGTTGTGGCCTTTGCTGATCAGCACTGTCACACACAGTGGAGGAATGGCTCCGGCACAGGAGGAATGAAGGGCTTGCATTTGGCTGAGCCAAATGATCTGGGGGCAGAGACTCCTCCTGCTTCACCCTGGAGCGGTGTGGGACAGCAGGAGGCTCCACCAGCCCAGCTGCGATGGCTGAGCACCAAGGGTGAGCTGAGTACAATGGGATTTTGAGTGGAGCAGCAGCATCCCATCACTGAAACCCATGTCAGCAAATGTCCTACTAGCTGTGGTCACTCGCTCACCTGGAAGGGGAAGCCTCTGAGCTCTGGGACTCAGTTTTCTTGCTCTGACTCCAGTGGCATCAGCTCTCCCAGCACCAAGTGATGCAGCAAGAGGCCCATGTCCCCCTCAGTACTTCGGGACATCAGACCAGAGGCCCTTCTGGCTTGGGGAAGAACAGGAATGGTGCCAGATGGAGATGGCAGTAGGGTCCCACCTAGGGGGAAGCTGGGGTGAGGTGTCCCGGCACCTGCCACTGCCCCATGCAGGAGAGGGACAGAGTCCTTGAGCCCCCCAGGTCTGGGGTAGCCCTGCTGCTTCAAGCCTGGCGTGCATCCCCATGGGCTGCCTACGTGCCACAGGGCATGTCCCCAGAGGGACCCGTGATCCCTCCAGTCCCACAGCCATGGGGAAGAGGTAACAGCACAGGGAGAAATAACAGGTAGGGGAACAGGAGACTGGATAGAGGAGAGGTGGTGGGTATGGGGAGAGGGATGGAAGCGGGTAGGAGGGAGAGCTGACGGGTATGGGGAGAAGTCATCACTACAGAGATTAGGGACCTCAGTTCTGTTCAAACCCCTGTCCCAGGGGGGAGGTCAGTAGGAAAAACAGCGTGGGAGAACTGGGCCAGCAGATCTGACACACCAACGTGCAAGGAGCTTCATCTGAGGCCAGCCAGTCATTCCACTCACCCTCCAGACAGGGGCAGCCCCGTCACCCCTCCAGCCCCGGGGAGGTGGTCTGGCTGTTTGAGGGCATCCTGAGTCCAGGCTGAGTGTGGCAGCGGGCAGGACAGTGCTGGACCCTGGGTATCCTGAGGACTGCCTGCTCGGAGGCAGAGGGGCGGGTGGCGGAGATCTCCAGTAGGAAGAGCTGAGCTCTAGGAAGAGCTGAGCTCGGCAGCCCATCCCCAGTGCCAAGCCGTGGGCATCCGTAGTCTGGCTTGTTCTGGGGGGATGCTGGGGGATGTTGGGGAGGATGCTGGCGG
>VZTL01072121.1:0-28144 GCA_013400535.1 Scopus umbretta | reverse complement strand
GATGCTGGGGGTTGTCCGGGGGATGCTGGGGGATGCCGAGCGGCCCGGCCTGGGCGCTGGCGCATCTCCGCAGAGCTTGGCAGCCTCCCCGGCAGCGGGTGGGTGACCAGCAGAGGGCCCGGCTCTGCCGCTCCCCAGCGCGGCTTTTATTCTGCCCGGAGCTCTCCGGAGAGCCCAGAGCAGCGGCCGGAGCCGGACAGACCGGCTGCTCCTCCGGACCGCTCCTCGCTGCCCGCAGCCCCGGGGTCCCTGCGCTCGGGGCTGCCCTGTCTCCCACCACACGCTTTCTCCGGAGGGTGCGGAGGGGACCATGCCTTCTCTGCCCTCACTTGTCCTCCTGCTGCTGATGCTGCTTGTGCCAGGAGCGGCGGCGATGCAAGGCAGGGCTTGGCAGCCTGGGGAAGGCAGCACCCACCGTGCCCAGGGTGCAGGTGGAGGAAGGACTCTGCCGATGATTTCCCGGGATGGTCCAGAGGTCCAGGTGATGAAGGAGAGGCTGCGCCGGGGGACGGAGGAGGACTCCAAGTCAGTGCAACAGTATGTGCCGGGGGTGCGGGTGGAGTTCCCGCGGCACCTCAACTCTGCCAGCCTGCACCCAACCAAGGCCCTGCTGCCATCCAGCACAGACCCATCTGAGCAGCAACAAGGGGTCCCCACAGACGGGGAGGGGGCAGCGCCCCGAGCCAACCTCACCACCGTGTCTGACAAACGGTTGCAAATCCAGAACCCCTTGTACCCGGTGACAGAGAACTCTTACAGCGCCTATGCCGTGATGTTCCCGTCCCTCATCGTCTTCGCAGTGGGCATCATNCCCGGGGAGGTGGTCTGGCTGTTTGAGGGCATCCTGAGTCCAGGCTGAGTGTGGCAGCGGGCAGGACAGTGCTGGACCCTGGGCATCCTGAGGACTGCCTGCTCGGAGGCAGAGGGGCGGGTGGCGGAGATCTCCAGTAGGAAGAGCTGAGCTCTAGGAAGAGCTGAGCTCGGCAGCCCATCCCCAGTGCCAAGCCGTGGGCATCCGTAGTCTGGCTTGTTCTGGGGGGATGCTGGGGGATGTTGGGGAGGANGACCATGCCTTCTCTGCCCTCACTTGTCCTCCTGCTGCTGATGCTGCTTGTGCCAGGAGCGGCGGCGATGCAAGGCAGGGCTGGGCAGCCTGGGGAAGGCAGCACCCACCGTGCCCAGGGTGCAGGTGGAGGAAGGACTCTGCCGATGATTTCCCGGGATGGTCCAGAGGTCCAGGTGATGAAGGAGAGGCTGCGCCGGGGGACGGAGGAGGACTCCAAGTCAGTGCAACAGTATGTGCCGGGGGTGCGGGTGGAGTTCCCGCGGCACCTCAACTCTGCCAGCCTGCACCCAACCAAGGCCCTGCTGCCATCCAGCACAGACCCATCTGAGCAGCAACAAGGGGTCCCCACAGACGGGGAGGGGGCAGCGCCCCGAGCCAACCTCACCACCGTGTCTGACAAACGGTTGCAAATCCAGAACCCCTTGTACCCGGTGACAGAGAACTCTTACAGCGCCTATGCCGTGATGTTCCTGTCCCTCATCGTCTTCGCAGTGGGCATCATCGGAAACCTCTCCGTGATGTGCATTGTGTGGCACAACTACTACATGAAGAGTGCCTGGAACTCCATCCTGGCCAGCCTGGCTTTCTGGGACTTCCTCATCCTCTTCTTCTGCCTGCCTGTGGTCATCTTCAATGAAATCACCAAGAAGAGGCTGCTGGGGGACGTGTCCTGTCGCATTGTGCCCTTCATGGAGGTAAGGGACTGCACAGGGCCCTGGAGGGCTCAAGGGCTTGCATCCTCTCTGCTCTCTTGCTTTGGGGGCAGTCCATGCTGCCCACGGCCTGGTGCAAAGGCTGTCTGCCCCAGAGACCCCCATCGTGGAGCACAGCAAGGAGCCGAGGGACGGTCCCAATATTGACCTTCCCTTTGCCTCTGCCCTGGGCCATTCCTCAGGCTCTGCAGCCAACAACAACGCTGCCAGGGCTGGGAAGAGCCCGTGAAACCCTCCTTTGTCCAGTCAGCATGGCGACTTCTGTCTGTGGGGTCCCTCCATCTGTCTGTCCCTGTCCCCAGCCCAACACCCCCCGGCCGATGGACTCAGCCCCACAGTGTGCTGGCCCAGCGCTGGCCACGGTGAGCTGCTGAGGACGGCCCCAGGGCAGGGGGCTGCAGGTGGGGGAAGCACAGAGCAGCACTGGGATGGGAGAGTCCAGGGATTATGTTTGGGAACCTGAGGTCTTTGCTTGTCTACAAGCCTCATGCTTGATAGGTTGGCCATATTTGGAGTGAGCTGGGGACCCACTGAGAAGGCTACAGGAACTGTGGTGACAGGGGAAGGCAGAATGAGCAAAACCACCCCAGAAAGCATGGTTTTGCATGGTCCTGCTCTTGCACTGAAAACAAACCCACGCTGTGGGGCATCTCCTGTCCTGCAGGGATGGCTGGGATCAGGCTGCTTCCCTCCATGCCCATGTATGACAGACAGACCCAGCTTGCCTGTACATGTTGCCTGGGGCTCCAAAACCCCGTTTATCAAAGAAGGGTGCAAACACAAGGTTGGAAGGGATCAGAGACAGTATCAGGTCCCTGAAGACCCTCTCAGGCTTGGTCAGGCCAGACAGGGTTCAAAACCCGCATGTCCCACCGAGCGCCTCCTCCCACGGTCAGTGCCTCTGACACAACATACGAAAACCAGCTGCAAGCTGAGGGCACGGCTTGTGCTTGAGGGCCAGGGGCTGCTGCCCTCGCTCTCCCCAAACCTGATGAGGTTGTGTGGGACCACTGGCACCTCTTGGCACCCATGCCTAGGCCAGCCCTGCCCCTCCCAGGGCTGTCATCATGCTGAGTTGGGATCTGGCCATCTGCCGTCACTACGCCTCTCTCTGTGCCCATCACCAGGACTCAAGCCTGCTCAGAGAAATAACAGCTGGAGGGGACAGAGAGCAGGCCTTGGCACTCAGATGGGGAAAGCTCGTGGCTGTAGAGAGCTCAGTCATTACAGACAAAGAAATGGCCCTAAGACATTCACATGTCTCATCACAATCCCCTCCCCGGACCTGCCTCTGCTGGGACCCACAGGTCTCTCAGGTGCAGGACCTGGCTGCATCCCGGTCCCTGGGTGGCTGGATTATCCTCTCCTGCTTCACCCAACAGCAGCTGCAGGTTGGGGTGATTCCAGTACGGCCTGAGGGGTAGACGTGGGCCTGGATGGGCTGGCGCAGCCCCCGCTGCTGGAGCCTTGAGGTGAGCGGGACCAAGGTGACCGCTGCCACCAGTGGTCCCACGCTGTCCTGCTGCTCCGTCCCCCTCTAGCACTGTGACAGTCAGCTGCCAGGTGTCAGTGCCTTTGTGCAGGATCTGCAGAGGCACAGGGGACCACGGACATTCACAGATGGCTTGGCTGTGCACACCCCCCGCAGGGGACCCCAGTGATGCCACTAGGTCCTTTGGGTGCAGGCCTGGGGTGATGGACCCACACCCTGGGTATCCTGACAGGCACAGCCCTAAACCTGCAAGTTACAGCCCAGCACGACGAAGTGGTGCTTGCTAGAGGAGATGGGCAGCCCCTGCCTCTCCACACTGTCTGCCCTGCTCAGCAAGCAGGAGCTGCTTCTTTCTGGAGGTGTCCCACCCTAGCCTCTTACTAAACGAACTGTTGCCCCATCCCTATCCTCCACCTCAGGCCCCTGGCATTGCAGCTGGGCAGAAGGAGGACTCAGAGAGGGGCAGGAATATGGACCCACGTTTGCCCAGGCAGGCAGGCTCAGCGCCCTGGCTGAGGATGGGAAGGAAAGAATGATGTTCCCAAACCTGACCCCTTCCTGAGGAGGGTCTGCCATGGCCTGTCTCTGAGCGGCAGCCCATGGGCTCCCTGGCCGTTGCCCCTGTGGGGGATCCCTAGGGGTGGCACTGCCAGGTGCAGTGATTCAGCAGCACCAGGATGCCCCTGGGACAGATCGGTCCCAGAGGAGGCAGGAAAGGATGGTGGGATGTTGGGGCTGCTGAAAGGTGGGCACGGCACAGCCCTGGGGAGGCATGGTCCTGGCGTGGTCCACCCAGGAGACTACTCCTGCTCTGCCACCCCAGCTGCCAATCCTGCCGTGCCCTCCTGCCTCTGGGCCCCAGAGCAAGGGCAGAAAGGGGCTTCAGGGCTTCTCTGTTCACCTGGGACCCAGCACCAGGGACCCTTCAGCCTGGGTGGGAGGGCATGGCCAGGCCAGAGCTAAATCCCCAGCAGAGTCAGCCACGAGGGAGGACTTGGTCTGCAGCCCAGTAGTTATGTCCAGCCTTTCTGTATGGGACTGTATAAGCATTTCAGGCTGCTGGATGAACTCTGTAAGGAGCAAATCTTCTGTCCTCCACCTTGTGGCTACTCAAATGCTCAGGGGGCGAGGGGCAGCAAAATCATGTTTTTGGAACAGAGCTGGCTACATGGGCTCCTGGTGACAGGCAGCGTGCAGGGGTGTGTCTGGGGTGACCAGTGGCACCAGCTGCATCCCTGCCAGCCGCGGGGGAAGGATGCTCTGCCATGACTGAATTACACACCAGGACCAAGGGGACCAGGAGAGACAGAAGAGCCTGTGAGAAGGTGCAGGGGGAGAGGAGAGGCAGCAGCACAGCAGCACTGGGAGGGCTGCAGGTGCCAGCCAGGGAGCTGGGCCAGTGCGCTGGGTGCTGGTCGTGGGGCAGGGCAATGGTGCTGGGTGCTCAGCGTGGCTCTGGGCGTTGGGCAGAGGAGCTGGAACAAGCAGCACTGTTGGGCGGTGGGCCAGGTGCAGGATGGTGATGCTGGGCTAGTGCCCTGATGCTGTGTCTAGGGGGTTGCTGCTGTGCAAGACTGAACGGTGATGCTGGGTGCTTGGCATCAGTGCTGGTCATGAGCTCCTGTGCTCTGCGAAGGGGCCAACCCAGGACCACTGGAAAAGACTGGGGGGCTGGAGGGGGCAGTGCCAGACCTGTCTAGGGCTGCTGCCCAGGCATCATGCAGAGCCCTGAAAGGTTTCCTGAGTGCTGGGAAGGTCCTTCAGTACAGGGTGACATTTGATGGCTTCGTGACACCAGGAATGGCCATGGGGCTGGGGGGCACCAGCACATGACTCTCCCATTATCCTGGCCGAGGACTGTGGGACTTGGCTCTGAGCAAAGCTGCAGCTCTGGGGCTGGGACCATGAATGCTGATTGTGACCCTCGGTGCCTTGCCAGCCCTCCCAGAGCCACTGCGATTCCTCTGCCTCCTTTGGCCTCTTCCCTTTGGCAAATGGGATGTTTTTCTGCCATTCTCAATGCAGCGGAAATTGCCCCAAGCTGATTTGTGACAATGGTGCCTTCAACTCGGTTGGCCTGTCCGGGAAGCAGGCAGGAGCTCTGCAGAGCAGGGCAGGGACAAACCAGCCTGGGGCAGCTGGGGGCTCTCGGGGACCCTGGGAAGGTGCTGGTGGGTGTGATGGTCCTTGCTTTTCCTCTCCAAGAGCCATCCAGATCAGAGGAAGAGCCTGAGGGACAATCCTGCTATTCCCACCCGGCTGGACGGACAAACATCCAGCAAAGCCTCTCCCTTCTGCAGAAAAGGGAGCTGGGCAGGGATGAATGGGTCAAGGGACATTTTTATCCACTGCCCTTTCAGGAGTCACAGAAAAGTGTCTCCAACCCTGGGATGCAGACACAGGCTGTCAACCCTCTAAAACCTTGGAGGAAGGGTCTTGGGCTGTGGTCTTGGGTAGCTGGGGGTTTGCCACCACCCTGGTAAAGTCAAGCCCCCCGTGATGTCCCTGCAGCAAGGCCCACTTGTTCTGCCTCCCCTCTTGCCAGGTATCGTCGCTGGGAGTCACCACCTTCAGTCTCTGTGCTTTGGGCATCGACAGGTTCCACGCAGCCACCAGCCCCCAGGCCAGTGCCAGGCCCATTGAGCAGTGCCAGTCCATCATCGCCAAGCTGGCCGTCATCTGGGTGGGCTCCATGACGCTGTCGGTGCCAGAGATCCTGCTCTGGCAGCTGGCACAGGACACATCACCTGTGTCTGGTGTGGTGACAGAGTATTGCACCATGAAGCCCTCATCCAATCTGCCTGAGTCTGTCTACTCACTGGTGCTCACCTACCAAAACGCTCGGATGTGGTGGTACTTCGGTTGCTACTTCTGCTTGCCCATCCTCTTCACCGTGAGCTGCCAGCTGGTGACCCGGAGGATCAGCGGCACTGAGAAGAAGACTGAGTGCCGAGGGACAAAGCACAGCCAGTGCGAGAGTCACTTGAACTGCACTATCATCGGGCTGACCATCATCTACGGGCTCTGCACCACCCCTGAGAATGTCTGCAACATTGTGGTGGCTTACATGTCCCCTGACATGTCCAAGCAGACCTTGGATCTGCTCAACCTCATCAACCAGTTCTTCCTATTCTTCAAGTGCTCTGTGACGCCCGTCCTGCTCCTGTGCCTCTGCAGACCCCTGGGCCAGGCCTTCATGGACTGCTGCTGCTGCTGCTGTGAGGGCTGCAGCCCTGACACTGCCTCCAGCGAGGGCAGCGCTGACAGCAAGCTCAAAACAGAGATGTCCTCCTCCATCTTCTTCGACAAGCCCCGGGAGTCCCCTCCACCCCTCCTGGCCCTTGGCACACCTTGCTAAGTGCCACCAGGGAGCTGTAGCGATCGATCCACCACCTCGTCCCAAAACCAAACATTGTTCTGCCATTAGTGCCCGTGTCTGGACGTGGAACAAGCAGAAGAGACAGCTCAGGGGGTTGCGCCATGGGCTTCAAACCCCACATTGGGCAAGTGGGGCTTGAAACCCTAGTCCCTGTGGCTACACTGGCGGCCTTCTTGCCTCTGCCAAAAGGCCAGGAGGACATCAGCACCCTCCCGTCCTGGCTGCCTGGCCAGGCTTAGAGAGGTTGCTGCTCTGGAGATGGAGTTGTGCCAGAAAGGTCCCATCTGAAACTACGGAGGGTTTCCATGGTGGCTTGCAGAGGACGTAGCAAAGACAAACTGCCCTCATCCTGTCCTGTTCCCTCCTGCCAGCCCCCTCCACAGTAGGAGAAGGTCCCAGAGACTATATCCCATCGGATCCAAGCAGTGCCCTGTAAGAGCTCAATAAACCAGTAACCTAGAGCACAGCATGCACGCAGCTGTCAGGCACCGCCGAGCAGAGCTGCGGAGAGCCAGCGCCTGGGGCTTGGATGGCTCTTCCCTAAAACCTGGGGGCTCTGGGGCGGGCATGGGTAGCTGCGGGGGGGACAGGAGGTCAGGAAAGCAGCCGTGCCAGGTCAGGCAGCACCTAAGGGCGATGGGGAGAGGACCCTCTGCCCCCCTCCCCCTGGGGTGATGCTGAGCGAGCTGGTGCCAGGCCAGCCCCTGGGAGAGTCCTCTCCAAAGCACCCTTGCGGGCTTGGGGTGGTTTGTAGGACTCGAACTGGTCCCAACCAGCCCAGCACTGGGCTGAGGTTCTCCGCAGCCTGCAAGGCAGCCGGTTTCTCACCTGCACCATGTAGGTGCTGCTGCTGCATGGTGCTGCCATGCAGTGCTGGGGTGGGGGCCATGTGGGACCACCACCCCAGCACCCTTGGAGAGCCAAAGGGCTGAGTGCATCTCATCCGAACAGCCCTGTGCAGGGCTCCTGGCCATCATCCACCTGCCCATTTGGGACAAAATTGTCTCAATGGTGGTTTGAGGGCATCAGGGTTTCCAAGCCCCACATCCACCCCCTGCCCAAGGCTCCTGCACCTGGGGGGGGGACTTCGGGGAGCAGCCCAGGCGGTGGCATCAGCCTGAGGACAGCCTGGCCACACCAGCCCCGTCTGCCAGAGCTGTTAAAGCTCCTTGTCCTGCCGCTGGCGCCTGCCCCAGCCCGCGAAATGCCGGGGCGAGGGAGACGGTTGCTATGGCCGGGTGAATGCGAGGGGCTCACTGCAGGCTTTGTGCAGCATCGACACCCACCGGGCTTTGCTTTCGCAGCCCCGTTTCCAGGGAAACAAAAGCCCCACTTTTCTTCCGAGAGCACAAAACTAGGTTTTTCCTTTCCTCCCCCCGCCAGTGCGGGGCCCCACAGTTTTGGGAGCAGCCAGGGAGAAGAGGGGTCTCATCCTGGTGCGGGGATGGAAGCTGGGGAGCGGAGCGCAGGCTGCCCGCCATGCCCTCACCCCCTCGCATCCCCACAGGCGAGCGGGGTGCCCGTGGGGGTTCGGTGGCAGTGGGAGGAAGGGAGCGGGGGCAGCTCTCATGTGCTTGGTCTGTGCCGCTCCGTCCTGAGCCCGGGCCAAGGGCGAACAAAGCCAGGCTTGTTGCTGCGGCCCCGCGGGGCTGGATGCGTGGGGAGGAGGAGAGCCGGGCGGGGGGCAGAGAGGGCGCGGGCAGCACCATCACCATGGGCTGCAGGCAACGCATGCCCCATAGCAGGCAGAACACTCCATGAGCTGGGCTGAACCCCAGCCCCGGTCCCCCCGCTACCCAGGCAGGCTGCTATAAGGCACACAGCACAACCCTGGGGGGTCAGTGCAGGGGGCCAGCCCCCCCCAGAACACGGGGCAGGGGTGCCCCTGCCAGCAATGGCCACAGCCCCCAGGAAGGGGCTGCTGCAGGCAAGGGGGCAGGGAGAGGGAGCAGGAGCCCTGCTCCAAAGCCAGCATCGAAGCAAGGCCCTGCAGCAGTCCTGGGACACGATGTGGGGGCAGAGGAAGGTCCAGCAGCAGCGACAGCCACAGCCGCAGGTCTCTGAGCTCATCTTCGCACCCAGGCAAAGAAAACAAGGCATCTGGAGCCATCGTATTTGGCTGCAGCACCTCTTGGGTGAGCACAATCACGCAGGTCTCCGGTGCGGCCTGGGAGACAGAGACCCCCGCTCCGTGCTCCGAGGCGTGGGCACAGCCCCCAGGACGGACAGGTGGCGGCGACGGCGGGGAAGCAACATGACTGCAACCGCACCCCCAACGCAAAATTGTTAATTTATTATTATCAGGAGGCAAAAAAATTGTACAGTTACAAGAATCATTTCCCAACAGAGGTCAAATCTGAGCCAAAATATCTCTTAAAAAAAAAGGGTGGGGGAAGGGGGGTGACAACACTTTACAATTCATTAAATTAAAGAAAAAAAAAAAGAAAAAGGAAACCTCTCTTTGTGCAATTCTGCAAAAACAAGAACAGAAGAGAAACCCCTGGCCTCACCACCCCAGAGCCAAGCAGGGGAAGGGGCAGCGAGAGGGGCCCTGCAGCCCCCGCCCCGGGCACTGCCAGGCTCTCCCCAGCCCTGCGCTGGGAACCGGCAGCTGCTTCCCTGCTGCGCCACTGCCCTGCCCCCCCCGGCACCCACCCTCCCGATGCCATCGCGTCCCCCCCAGCCCAGCTAAGTCCCCCCCAGACTGGCCCCAAACAACCTGGCCAGGCCCCCGGGCTGCGCCTCGAGAGACCCCACAACTCGTCACACTGCACAGATGAGCAAAGCCTTCCTGACCCCCCAAAATTTCCTCTCATGCTCTCCCCACCTGCAGACCCAACCGTGCCCCCTGCCAGCCCTGCCCCACTGCTCCTGCGTCCCCCCGGCCAGGGCAGCGGAGCTGGCGGCCGGCGTGGGGAGCACGGCACGCGGAGCAGGGCACCTCCTGGAGCACCCCCGGGCTCTGGCGGGCAGCGCTGTGGGCACACGGGGGCTCTCACAGCCCCACGCCCCCGGGGAAAGGTGTCTCCGTGTCCCCCCCCTCTCCTTGGCGTCCCTGCACGATGTCCTCGGCCGGGGCAGAGCCAGCTGAGCACGGGCAATGCCTTTTGGCGTGTGGGGAGCCAGCGCGGCCGCCCCGAGAGGCTACGCAGGGCCGAGCCACCTCTGGGGGCAGCTGGGCAAGGGAGGGGGCAGGAGCTGGCCCCCCGCTCCCCACGGGGCTGCTGGCATTGCAGGGCCCCCCCTGAGCTGGCACCAGCCCCTCAGATCACCGCCCCAGCGCAGTGGAGCAGCAGGACCGGGCAGCAGGGCAGGATTCAGCCCAGGCGCGGGGGCCGGGGGGCCGAGCAGCAGTGGCAGGGCAGTGAGGAGGGGCTGGGGCAGCGGCGCGGCAGCCAGAGGCGATGGAGGGGAGGCTGACTGCAGCAGGTTGTAATTCCTGTCCCCCCGGAGGGGCAAGGAGCCCAGGGGAGCCACGTCGCCTCCTCCCCCAAACCCTGCCTGTGGGGCCAAAGCCCGGGGAAGGGCAAGGCGGGAGCGCTCCTGACACCCCTGGGATGTTCCCTGCCCAGGGGTACAGGCAGGACACCTGGGGAAGGGACGAGGGAGCCCCACGGGACCTGCCCGCGGCCTGGCACAGCCCCATCCCCAAGGGGCTGCCTTCTACCACCACCTTCATCTTCTTCCCAGCGCTGACCCTCGGCCGGCCTCGGGGAGCCCAAAGCCTTCCTACTACTCACAGGGCCCAGTTTAGTAACAGCGCTATCGCTTAAATTAAAAAATTAAAATATATATACATATATATATACTGTATACACAGACAACAACAGAACAGTGCCAAAACGGGAGGAAGAGACAGAGAGAGGGGAGGAGGGCAGAGTCAGACATTTTCTTTACAATAAAAACAAGGGCTCCACCTCAATGCGAGCGGAGTCTGGGGTCCCCTAAAAATACCCATCTAGAGAGAGAGCTGGAGGGACAGAGCAGGAGAGAGAAGGGGCATGGGCTTGTACAATGGCATCTTCCTGATCCAAGCCGCAGTCAGCGGGATCTCAGCTTCTCCTAGACTTCGAGTGCTGGATAAGCCACTGTAGAGTGATGTCTGCAAAGGCAAGAGGACACTTACAGCCCCTCCCTCCGGCCGTCACCCCCTCCTGTACTCGTGGAAACAGCCTGGGCACGCTGCCTCTGTGGGCATGGGCTGTCCTCCCACCACCGCACCCCAAGCCCCACACTGGAGCCACCGGTACTCACCGATGTTGTCCTTTTCTTTGCAGGAGATGGAGTAGCAACAAATCTCTCGGTCCTGGATGGCAGAGAGGTTCCTGCGGGAGAGGAGCGAGACCTGGCTGCAAACTCCTGGGGCTGCGCGTTGGCAGCGATGGGAGACTCCTCCAGGCAGCCTTCTGAAGGGTCCCTTTGGACCTCAGCTCCAAGACAGGAGACGCTTTGCAGGGGCATCGTCTCCCCAGGCTCCTGGGGACATGCATGCGGGCTGGGCGAGGACACCAGTGCACCGTGCCCTAGACTGATGACCAGGCATGGTTTGCAGGGGCTACGTGATGGGGCAGGAGGGACCCAAACTCAAGGAGAGCCTGGCCACGAAATCACACAGCTTCTCGCCCTAAACCTTGGTTGCACAGCTCTGTGGTGAGAGAGGGCAGGGAGGGTTTGGGAGCAGCACAGGGCTGGCAGCACCGGAGCTGCGTAGGTGCCTGCAGGACGGGAGATCTCCGAGGGGTGGCTGGGGGGAAGCAGGGACGCTGCAAGTCAGTGCAGCATCCCAGTCCCCCCACTGCAGCGGAGGGGTGGAGGTGGGCAGGAGGCAGCACCAGCTGCGAGGAGGCCGTATGGGTGATGAAATAAGGGAGAGGTGTGTGGATGGTGTCACATGCTGGAGCAGGATCCAACCTCCGAGCACAGAGGGCTGCCTGCTGCTGGGGGCTGCAGGGCACAGCCGCGAGAGGGTGACAGGAGCAGCATCCACGCCGGAGCTGGCGGAGCGCTGTGCCGTGCCGGGCCCCAACGCCACCGTGTGGCATGCAGGACCCAGCCCTGGCGCTGGCAGCTATGGCTCCCAGCTCCTCCCCGTCCCCACAAGCACAGAGACGTCACCTCAGCTGGCCACTGCCGGCCAGGGCCTCAGCACATCCTCAGCCACCCATCTCTGCCAGCCCACCCCAGGCACCGCGATGCCACCCTGGTCGGGGAAGGAGTACCGGCAGAGCACAACGGGGTGACTGTGCTGGTGGGGACACAGCAGGAACAGGGGGGGTCACACTGTGTCACAGCCCCACTGTGGCCACCCGGGGCCACCAACACACTTACATCTTCTCAATGAGCTCCTTCTCATCCAAGGCACCGGGCAGGTCTCGCTTGTTCCCCAGGACTAGGACCTGCAGGAGGGGAGAGGGGACACCTGAAGCTCCTGGCCGCCAGACCAGGTGGGCACCTGCTTCCACCACCCAGAAGCGGAACCTGCTTGAGATGCAAGACAGTCCTGGCCACTTCACCAGCGTGTGCCCAAAGAAACCCCCTTCAGTGGGCAATCAGAAGGCAGAGCACTTCAATTAACAGCCTTAATTAACTCGTCACAGCATCTCCTGTGTACTCTCTAGTCCCAGCGAGAAGCTGGCCCAACAGCACATCCTCCCTGAAGGGCACCAATATCTCTTGTACCACCTAGGACATTCTCCCAGGAGCCTCTTGCTGTCTTTGAGGAAAAAAATGAAGTGAAATGGCTAAAACTGACGTTATCGGGTAGGAGCAAGACGCGGATGCCGTGCAGAACCTGCTCTCTGTGGGCAGCCAGCCCAAAAAAGCAACGGCTGTTTGCACCATCCACTGATCTCTCCTTACTTCAAGGCCTTTCACATCCACAAAGGCATCCTCAGACTATGAAAGGAAAATAATCACCCCACAGGACTCATTCATCCCTCCGGAGCACGCCATGCAACTGTCACCTGAGAAGGACAGCACTGAGGCTGCGGCCGCCTTCCCGGGGTGAGCCGGGGCCTCTGCAGCAGCACGGTAACGCAGCACCCCCCAATTTAAATTTGGAGACTTGTTCTCAAAGAAGAGCACTCAGAAGGGCTGCAAATGCAGCGCGTTATGTCAGGAGCTTAATTTAGTTGGCAGTGAATGTTTGGGATCTGAGCAAGACCCTCGATTAGCTCCTTTCAAAGGGTGCCAATTTTGGATGCTCCGTAAGTGTCCCACCCCGGCACACACAGTGTGCCCGGTGCCACCGCCACAGCCCACCTCCTGCAAATGTCTCAGCCCAGCAGCCGCTCTCCTAGGAGACAAGACCTTAATGTCCCACCATAAATAAGGTGCAAAATCATGCAAGAGGACAGATGTCACATATTGGGGTTTTTTGTTTGGTTGGTTTGTTTTGGTTTTGTGGGTTGTTTTTTTTTTGGTCTCTTCTAAAGGTCCCATCCCTGCTGGTTGGCCCGGCTCTGGGCTAAAAAGCATCACTTCCCCAGCTCCTGCAGGAGTGCAGCAAGGAAGGGGGACCCCCCAAGGAAGGGGGTCCACCCCCTGAATCCACTGTGCGAGACGCAAGCCCTTCACTGCAAACCCTGGCAGCCACCAGCCTGGGGACTACGAGTGGATGGGGGGATCCTATCTAGGCTACAGCTCACCGGGATGCCCTGGAGCTGCGGCTTGTCGAGCAGGTTGTGCAGTTCATTCTTGGAGGCCTCTATCTTCTCCTGGTCAGCAGCATCCACCATGTACCTGCAAGGGAAGGGACGCCCCTGAGCGCAAGCACCGAGGTTCCCGCACCCCGGTGCTGTGCTGAGGTTTGTACCACCACTAAACCTTGCTCACACAGCAGTCGTGTTGGCCTCATTGGCTCCCAGGCTGGTGCGTGGAGGTGATGGATAACAGGATCCTTCCCCCAGGACCCCTCTTCCAAAGGAAGGCTGTTGGGCTGAGAGTCTCTTGTGCCTCCCAGGGGAGTGGGGGACTCACTTTGCCAGCAGGGACACAGCGGGCGAGGGGAGCCCAGGCACTGCCTGAGCAGGAGAAGCTGGAAAACAGACGGTGTCCCCAAGCACCCAAGCGAAGCTCGTCTGCACGTGGCAGCTCCTTACGGAGACACCCAGAATAGAGGACAACAACTAGAGAAGACAGGAGGAGCTGATGATGGAGAAGAGGAGAAGAGGCTGACTCGAGATTCTGCAGGGGAAAGGATCTGCTCCTCTTCTCTACAGGAGCAATCTTGGGCAGAGCAAAGCGCACGCAAAGCCAGCAGTCAGCAATGCTTGCTCTGAGCAGATGGAGGAGATTTAGGGAAGGATTTAGCTCTTACGGGCAGACACCCGTCCTGCAAAGAATGTAAGTGAAGCCAAAACTGGGGAGAGGAACTGATCAAAGCAGCTTTTATTTTGAAGATCAAGGAGCTGGGAGAGAAGAAGTGAGAACCACCATCAAGCTTCATCGGGCCTTGTGGGGGTTATTAAAAATAGGAAAGAGCCTTCAGCTACTGAAGCGCTGAACACAGGAAAATGTGTATGGCCGTTACTGACAGGGAGAGGGAAAAACACCACCCAGGCACTGCCACGAGCTTTCAGCATGCCAGACATACAGGAGGGCTGAAGGCAAGAAAAAAGGGACATGATGCAGCTCAAGGGAGCAAGGCAGACAGGAGCATGACCTGGATGGCCACATGTACTTTCATTTCCTCTCAATCAGATGGGCCACTTTGGAAAAACTATGAAAT
The DNA here is from genome assembly GCA_013400535.1 of Scopus umbretta. Taxonomy (NCBI): domain Eukaryota; kingdom Metazoa; phylum Chordata; class Aves; order Pelecaniformes; family Scopidae; genus Scopus; species Scopus umbretta. The sequence goes on along the minus strand of VZTL01072121.1, from coordinate 13,765 downwards.
TATGGAAGGAGGCAGTAAAAGGAATGAAAAAAACAGGATTTTGTCATTTCTAGCAAAGGTCGCTGTAATAAAGCGTCAAGGACGTGACCCAACATGGTGACAGTCAACAAGGACAGGACCAGACACTGCTGTCCCAACAAGCAGGACAAGCGCTCTCCCTCACTCCTCCTCACCTGCCAGGCCTACAGTTGGGAAGGGCAGTACAGAAACCCAGCCCTCCAAAAACTCAGGGCATTGTCACTTGGTGAAGATCACATAAATCTGATTTTCCAGTTGGATTTAAGCAACACCAATGTGGTCTTCTAGTGTAAATTCTTGTCCTTGGGAGCAGGCAGCTTGCTTCCCAGGAGCATCTTGCCAGGCTCATCCCTAGCCTGGACTCCCTGGGACTGCGCTTACTGCAATGTTTGCAAGTCAGGGACATGCGGGGACACTCAGAGACTTGCTGACAGTCAGCAGCGGGAGCTCAGGGAGACTCCTTCTCTCAGCACAAGATTCATCCAGCAGCACATAAAAACTACAACCGGGAAACACGCTGCTGGCGGCTGCCCTTAAAACCAACCTCTTGGAAAGGGCTGAGCCACACTGATGGCCTTTGCTCAGCCTCTGCGATGAACAGGCAGCACAGGGGAAGCAGAGGAGCCAGGAAGGGCAAGATCCAAGGAACAGAGCCGGGCCGAGTGATGCTGGGAGGGGAGGGTCTGCCACGGCTGGCGGGGACCTGGCTGCCCTGTGCTCAAAGCCCACAGGCACACCAGGCCCAGGGGGAAGCATCTCAGTTCCCAACATGGGCAACCAGCTCTGGCAGCAAAGGCACTGCGGCTCCCCCGGCTCAGCCCTGCCCAGCACCCTTGGGTGGGGCGATGGGACCGTGCTCTCACCCGCCGGCGGGGCTCAGCATCAGCGCATGGGTGACGGGGCTCTCGGCTCCCAGGCATACTCACACGATGGCACTCACTCCGCGGCAGTACCGCTCCCACATGCTGCGAAACCGCGGCTGGCCACCGATGTCCCAGAGCTGTGACAGGGAGAAGGCAGCGTTACCCCACCGTCTGCCCGTTACCCCACCATCCTGCCCGTGAACCTTCCCCACCCAATTGGCCAGAGCACCCGGCATGCACCAAACCCACCCCCATCCCCTCCTCTTCATCTCAAACCTAATGAGGAGGCTCCCGACTCAATAAAGAAAGGAGACACCTCAGGAAAGGCAGCTGGAGGGCGCTGAAGACTTCCTGAGATGTGCCTCTGCTGGCATGGAGGGATACCCTAGCCCAAGCTGGGGGGCTCCTCCCCATGCCCACGGCCCCTCCTGGCCTTTCACTGATGCATCTGCCATTCCAAAACACTCAGCACACTCTTGGAAATGTTTCTGCAGCAGGCAGAAATCCCCAATCAGCTTTTCAAGCCCATCTCACCATTATTTCCCAGTCCAACTCGGGGCCCTTGAAGATCCAGAAGGGGTAGAAACCTCTTCTCCCTTTACTCTTGATGCAGAGACCACCACTGCAAGCCATGACCTGTTTTTCCCAGTGCTCCCACCCTCAGCAAGGTGACCACATCCGTAAGTCCCTGCCAGCAAGCCAGAGGTATATGAAAACGTCCAGCCTTGCAGCCCAGACTGGCTCTTACTGCAGAAGTCTGGATCTCCTACATCCCTTCCCACCATCTCCTCTGGTGGGTACCTGCAGAAACCTAAAAGAGCAGACCTTCCCAACTGCAGCTGAGGTTGCTGGCATCTTTCAACCTTCAGTAGAAGTTCCACCAGTCTCCCTTCACCTCACTTTTCAACCCACAAGCCCACACCAGCGATATCATCTGCACCTTACCTTTATGGTGACGTTCCCCTTGGTGATCTTCCTCATGTTAAAGCCCACCGTCGGGATCATGTCTTCGTTGAACTGTCCTGACTGCAAGGAACAAGGTGAAACAGCATTAGGAGGAAGCCCCACCAGCCTGCCTGGAAATAACCCCAAACGCTCTGCAGCGGGTACAGCACGACCCTACTCCTGGTCCACGTCAGGAGCAAAATTAGAGCCAAGGAGATAAAATGTATGCAGTAGGGAAATGCTGCATGGGGTGCAGGGCCCCTGGGTGCCCTACTGAAGCCCCCAGCCCCACAGCGAGCTGCTGCCTCCAGCCCCAGACACACTGCCACCTTGGTGGTGTCGCAGAGGCTCGCCCAGCCCAGCCCTTTCTAGGTGGGATTCCCAAGCCCTTTGTGAGTGGAGGCAGAGACCTTCACCCCGCAGTGACCTCAGGTCAGCCATGCTGGGCCCAAACCTCTCCTGCAAAGCCCGTTGGCAGCCCCGCAAGGAACCGGGCTGGAGGCAGGCGGCCGGGCTTCTCGCCCAGGGGAGCCACCTCCTGCAACGGCTCCTTTTCGTCAGCGAGTCCTGGGGCTCTGGCATGTTTCCTGCTTCGGATCATTTACAGCCCAGCCCAAACCAGACTGACTTTGCTTCCCTGCAGAAGCCTGCCTGCACTGGTCCTCCAGCCCCTGCACCCTGTCTGTGCATGAGAGCCAGCTGCTTGTGCTGGGCGACATGGGGGGACGCAAAAGGTCCCCTCTCCCCTTCCCCAGGACCTGCCACCACAGCGCAGCTCTGAGTCGCATCAGGGAGGAGAAGCATGAAATCGCCACAGATCCGCAGGCTCCCAGTGCCTCTGTGAAACTAGCTGAGTCTTGTCAGAGCAGCGACCAGGAACAGTTCCTCTCCCGCCATGGGGAGATGCCGGCTCGTGAGCCCATGTGCCCGGCACCACGCTAGAGGGACAGGACGGCGCTAGTCTGTTAAAGCCCACCCCACCTTCCAGTTTGCTGCTCAGATCCCAACACCACGAGATGGTCCTGGCCTGAGCAGCACAGAGGGACACTCTAGGCAGCTCCTGCAGCATCCCTGGGGCGGCAGGCAGGAGCTGCCACAGCCCTTCACCCTCTGCCTCTTGCAGTCTCCTGCCCGGCAGGCAGCCTCACTGAGATTCAAAACAGGTTTAACTTCTTTGCTTTTTAAATGCATTCTTGTGGAAGGCCCTGCTGTGGGATGCCAGGGAAGCCGACTGGTTTGATAACCAGGAAAACTGGTGCTGGGGCTTGTGGCCATCAATGCCAGAAACCTGCAGGAACCACCAACCGCAGCCAAACTCATCCCAGCAGCTCTTTACTGGCTTAAAATCTCGGTTTCTCTAGGACTTTTCTGGGTTTTCTTTCAGTTAACACAAACCTCAAAAAAGGAAGGCAATTTATGCTATTTTCTCATAAGCAGAATTTTGTGCCTGGTTGAGTCCACGGCTCCTCCGGACCCACCACATCGGCAAGTCCCCAGGGTTTTCCTGATCTCTTCCAACGGTTCTGCAATATGTGCTGCTTCCCTTTTTCATTTCCCTTTTGCTTTCATCAGCAAAGTCTGGCAGCCAAGGGGTCACCGAGCCACAGTGCGCCCAGAAACCATGCCAGGGACCGGCAGGGAGGTTGCTGGGGGAGAGGAGGGGAAGCAGGAATCCCTCTACCACCAGCCAACACAGCGGATGTCTCCTGCAGATGAAGTTGGACACATAATTTGGCTTTATGGACCAAGTTTCAAGGAATTATCAGGCTTTGATGGAAGATGTGGAGAGCAATTGCTGAAGAGCTCTCGGAAGCTGCAGGCACCTCCATCGGGGATCACAGACCACAACATGGGAACTGCTGGTTGTGCGAAAGTCACCTGAGACATGATTCATATGTAATGGCAGCTCTTCTTCCAGGAAGGCATGCGCTGCAGAGGCGAGGAGTCACCTCTGCTTTCCCCCGAGAGAGATGGGAGCGAGCATGTCTCCATGAGCAAAGCACGGCCTTGCTCCCTGCCCCAAATCCTTCCCCTGCCACCATGCCTGCCTTCAGGTTGCCCATGACCAAGGGGCCATCACAAAACCACTCATGCTGTCCAAAAAAGGCTGGGCTGGAAATGTGACACATTGTGGTCCAGGATGGCTTGCACATGGTCCCTGCTGTCCTGGCACCTGCAGTGGTCTTCAGTGTGCTGCGACACACTCAGCCTCTTCTGCATCAGCTGCTCTCTGAAAGCAACTTTGAACAGTAGAAACGTGATGTCCCCTCTTCCCTCTCCAACTGTCCTAGAAGCTGACATCTTTCCCCAAATTTTGGTTATGCAACGGACACAGCATCCACGCTGACCCCAGAAATCATGTCCAGCTGCAACATTCTCTTGGGAATGTGATTCCTCTGGGAGGCACAAAAGTCCTTGCAGGCAAGATGGATTTTGTGGCTACAACGGGTGGATCAGCTCTTTGCAGGCCCTGGTTCATCGCTGGTTTTGCCAGGGTCCCCTCAGCACCCTGCCTCGGTGCCCTGGCTGGATGACATTTCTGTGGAATGGAATAACCTCTCTTCCCAGCCCCACCACTTTCCAGTTGTGCTACTGGGAAAGGCGGCCAGGATCCAGCTTTTGCAGGGGCGAGTGGTGCCCCCAGCTCACTCTGAGCCCCATCCTCTGCCACATGCACGTGGACACCATGTCACCTGCCCCTTCAGCCATTGTCCCCTGCTCAGCCACCACCCAGGACCTCAGCTTGCTGGTATACACAAAGAAACAACCTCAGCCTCCACGCCACATCTACCAGCTCTGGCAAGCAGCGTGCAGAGCCGAGGCGGCCAGGCCCTGCTCCTCACCATGGCCAGGTGGCTGTCACCCTGTCCTAGCACAGGGTAACACCACTTTGATGCAACCTGCTCTTGATAAATCACTGGTGGCTGTTTTGCAGCCCCGTATCTCCAGGTGTTCACAAACAAGCCATTCCCTGGGGGCAAAAGATGGCAAGTTTTGTCTCTGCCAGAGACAAAAAAGTTCTGTCTCTGAAGTTCTGTCATCTAAAGTTCTGTCTCTACCAGAACATGGTCCTCCATGGGGCAGAGGTAGATGCCCAAAGAGCCCTTGGTTGGATGGCTCCCACCACTGCCTGGACCATCCCCCAAACCACCCAGCCTCACGCTCCTGCAGGCGTCTTTCAACGCATGACACAGTGCCGAGTCCCTGCCAAACCCTGAGAGAAATGCTGCACAGGCTCGCTCCAGCCCCCCAGCACATCTTGCATCACGAAGCCGAGCCACGACAGCCCCACGGACGGATGTTTAACTCCAAGCACCCCACTCAGATGGGAAAAAGCCAAATTCAAGTCAGGGCTTTACAATGTTTCCCTTTGACAGCGGGTCGTAGCTCTTTGGGGCTCAGAGCATCACAGGGCACCGACAGCATGGAGCCCCGTCTCCCCCTGCAGAAGGCACCGGAGGGGAGAGGGCTGTCCCGAGCCTGACCTGGGAACGGGGGCTGCCGCTGAGCCAGGCAGGATGGAGCTACCCAAGGGCTGGCAGCAAGGAGGAAAAGCCACACGGGTTCGAGAATGAGATAATCCTGACTTTTGCCCCAAATCCTCAGCATGCTTCAAATGCTCCATACAGAGGAATTGCTCTGAAGGGACACGCGTTGGCCATATCCCACCACCATGGGCAGGCCAGCAGCCCCAGCTGAGCAAGCATGGTCCTGTGGGACAGGGATGGGCACCCTAGTCCCGCTCCACCCCAAGGCAGATGGTCTCACCACCAGCACCTGCAATTAACACACACAGTCCAGCTCTGCATCACCCCTCAGCTTGGAAATTCAACATTGCAGGCTTTCAGCATGGTGGAAAATCCACAGACCCCTCCTGGGCATGCTCCTGGTGATGCTACCGCAGCTGAAACAGGCTGCGTGGCCCTCCCCGACCCTGCGGGCCCTATCTTCAAGGCACTCTGTATCTCAAGAGCAAAAATGGGGAACAAGCCTGCGGATGGCAGCCAGGCCATATGCCAGCATGACCAACACTGCCAGTAAGCTCAGAGAAGCCAGGCAAGATGATGTTCTCCAGGACAGATTCATCCCGCTCCCTGCAATGCAGCTAATGGCTTTTTTTTTTTTTTTTTAGAGCACGGTATCACTGAAGCTCAGTTTCTTTCATAAAAACAAGGTTTTTCAGAGGAAAGGGAAAATCCTTGGGCTGCTTTTGCTTCTTCAGCGCTGCACGATAGCCCAAAACACCCTGGATGGCAGCACTGAGGCTGCGCTGACCCAACACCCTGTTTGAGGCAGAGATGCACAGACACATGAGATGCTCCCAGCAGCTCCCCAGGGACGTGCAGCACAGCTCTCAACTCCGAGGTGGAGACGGTATCTCTGCGCAAGAGCTGCAGCAATGTTTGCTCACACCTCTGTCCAGACAGACTCTGCAACTGCCCACAAATTTATTAGAGCTTGCTCTTGTCCAGGATGTGTTCTTAATGAGGCAGCATCTGGATGGAGCGACAGACGTGGTGGCCAGACGAAACACTGGTGGCTCTAGAGTGACCTCTTGCTGCTGGCCCAGGCTTTGGGGTGCTGGACGTACGCAGACCCCACCAGCATCAGCACTATTTGAGGGTAGCACAGAATCTGTTACAGAAACTGCAGAAAAGCAAAAGCCTCTGGACCACAGCAAGGCACCAAGAAGGTCCTCTCCTGCGAGCCTGGGGAGCGATGCTCTGCACCACACACCCGAAGCCAACCCTGCAACACGGGGGCAGCAGGCAACGCCTTCGGAGGACTCCAGATCCTTTGGGACAAGGTGAAGGTCCAGGACAACTGCCAGAGCAACCGTGGGGTCTGAGGGTCAACTGAGGGGTCTCTGGGGGGGCGGCGGGTTATGGCTGGGGAACTCCACAGCCACGGCGGGCAGAGCTGGCAGCCACCAGTAAAACTGAATTTAAGTGAAACCCTTACTTTCTCCAACGCTGCAAAGATGAGACCAAAGTAAACTTTAAGCAGTGCCCACAGAAACCAACTCTTTCACCTGCTGAAGCTGCTGCTCCTGAGAAGCAGAGTTAACTAGGAGAAAAAATCTGCATAATGGCAATAATTAAAAAGAAGGCATAAAGAAGCCTGGAGCTAGACCAATGTTGATACATTCTCCACTTTTAGAGGAAATGAGGACTGCATTTTTTTTTTTCGCTTTTTCCAATGAAAAAAAAAAAAAAAAACAGAACAAGAAAAATGAAGAACCAAGCAGTGGGCACAGGCTATGGAAACAGAGGAGAAAGCTGGGGACAAGGACAAACCTCTCATGAGGCTGTAGCTGGTGGACTTTTGCTACCAGCTCAGAGCAAATACAGGAGGTTGCTCCTGGGCCATCCATCCACAGCTCTGATCCAGCACAGCCATCAGCTTCCAACAGATGTGTTGTTCGTCCCTCTAAGGCAGCAAGCACCCACCAGATGCATCAGGCACAGGCACCAAGTTTTGAGCTCGTACCTGGCCTGACTCTGCCCATTCCCACCAGCCACCAGCTCTTCCCTCAGACCTCTGCAAAGTGCACGAGGACACGGAGTCCCACCACATCTTCTCAAGCAGCACCTGGCTTCACTGCAGGGGTAAAGGCTGATCGCTGAAGAGTTAACAAAGCGGTGATACATCCATACGGGACCTCTCAGGCAAGGGGCACCAGAGCAGATACCAGCAGTTGCTGTAAGTACCAGGCAGAGAGATAAAGCCCCCGCTGAGCTCACCACAGCCTGGTAGTCCTTGGTTCTTCAAAGCTGGACCAATCTCCAGGGCTGTCCTACTTTCAAAGACCAGAGGTCTCCAACCCAGGCTGCTTGAGGTTCATGCTACCCTTTAACTTCACAATCTTATTGATGTTTACATTCGTCTCAGGCTGCCTTTTAACTCTGCATTCTTTAATTAAAAAGAAAAATATTACAATGCTCCTTAATTAGCAGGTCTTTGCTACGTCCAGACCTCGGGTCATGCTGAGGGGGGATTCAAGGACTACGCCTGGGTTTTTCAGGATGCACCAGTGCTCTCGCCAGGCAGACAGCACCCACACCACAGGACACACGTGGCTGGGCAGACGCTTCCACACCCGGCTCAACCCCAGCACCTGCACATGCCTGTGCCCAGGAAAGCCCGGCCGCGGGCACAGCACTCCCAAAACCCATCATGTGGGTGCGGCGTGATGCCGGCGCACATCAGCCCTGGGATGGGACAATCGCTCTTCTCAGCTGTGCCAGCCAACAGCCCTGGCAAGGCCACTCCAGCGAGCTGTTAGCATGAGTGTCCCCTGCTCCAGGGACAAATGGCCTCTGAACCCTGGTTTGGAGACCAGCTGCTGGTGCTCAGACCCCCAAACACACATGTGCACAAAGAAGGCGGAGACCCTTGCCCAGGGAAATAGCTAGAAACGCAGTTTGGCAAGGCAGGACAGACTCCACTGGTTGAGCACAGGGCACGGCCAGACAAACGTACTGACCAGCAACATGGTGACACACAATGGGCCCTTTTTATTCCCTTATCCCTCTCTTTTCTCATGTTTTTTCCCCATAAACGTCCCAGAAGTCTTGTGCAATGCCAAGGTGCTTCTCCCCTGCTGTAGCATGGGTTACCTGCCATGCCTCCAGGCTGGGGCAGGAATGGCTCAGAGACATGCCACAATGGTGGTTTTTTGTTTTTTTTTTTTAAGGCAGCCTGAGGATGACACAGAGCATCCACTACGCTCAGTCCCTCTCCTGGTATCCCCAGAGCCCCTCACAGTGCACAGCAGGTCCTGCAAACCCTTGTCCCGAGCTGGGCAGCAATGGCTCTTCTGGCAAAACCCAGAGTTCAGGCAAGACCCCGCTGCCCCCAACGCACAGGACACTTGGAGCAAGCCAAGTGGCTTTACCCATGTGGGCTGCATGGAACATCTCTGGATTGAACGGCACCACAGCAAGCTGGAGGCTGGTGCTGAGGATGCTGGGCTGTGTGGGCCAGATCCTGGAGGACCTGAGGGGGTCAGCTCATGGCTCTGCAACACACTGCTCTTCAGGGCGAGCAGATGGGCTTGATTGGTGTTTCTTGCCAAGTTGGGGGGAGACGGTGCTATTGCCTGCCTGGAAGACCCTGGTCAAGCCCTTCAGACCTGCTTCAGAGTTTCTGCTCTGGACAATGCAACTCACACTCAGGCATCACTTGTCCATATTGGGACCAGTGTCCGCATTGGGACCAGTACTGTTTAATACCTTCATCAATGACATAGACAGTTGCACTCTCAGCAAGTTTGCAGCTGACACGCCTGAGGGATGGGATGCCATCCACAGCGACCTGGACAAGCTCAAGAAGTGGGCCCATGCAAACCTCACTAGGTTCAACAAGGCCAAGTACAAGGTCCTGCACCTGGGTCAGGGCAACTGCCAGTACAGGCAAGGATGAAGGGATTCAGAGCACCCTTGTGGAAAAGGACTTGGGGGTACTGATGAGTGAAAAACTGGACACGAGCTGACAACGTGTGCTCGCAGTCAACCGTATCCTGGGCTGCATAAAAAGAAGCGGTGCCAGCAGGTCGAGGGAGGTGATTTTCCTCCTCCACTCAGCTTTTGTGAGACCTCACCTGGAGTACTGCATCCAGCTCTGGGGTCCTCAGCACAGGAAAGACACAGACCTCCCAGAGGGCCACAAAAACAATCAGAGGGATGGATCACCTCTTCTATGAGGAAAAGCTCAGAGAGTTGGAAGTTGTTCAGCCTGGAGAAGAGAAGGCTCCAGGAAGACCTTACTGTGGCCTTTCAATACTTAAAAGGAGCTTATAAGAAAGATGGGGACAGACTTTTAGTAGAGCCTGTAGCGATAGGACAAGGGGTAATGGTTTTGAACTAAAAGAGGATAGATTCAGGCTAGATATAAGGAAGAAATTTTTTATGATGAGGGTAAAACACTGGAACGTGTTGCCCAGAGAGGTGGTGGATGCCCCATCCTTGGAAACATTCAAGGTCAGGCTGGACAGGGCTCTGAGGAACCTGATCTAGATGAAGATGAAGGGTTGGACTAGATGACCTTTAAAGGTCCCTTCCAACCCAAATCACTCTACGATTCTATGATCCTGGAAAAAACCCGCCATCCAGACTCTGCATCTGAAGGCAGAATGACCACCCAGCACAAGGACCCACGTCCCCCTCCCAGCCCATCCTGGCCCTGCCAGACCCCACGCAAGGGGCACATCCAAAGTTACTGGGAGAGGCAGGTGCCAGGCAGACTGGTGAAAGCGCATCAGAACAAAATCTCCTTGCTTCTTTCTCAGCATCTCCACCAGCACCTCTCTTCTCTACCTCCCCAGCAATCCTTGGAGACCTCACAGGACCTGGAGATGCCAGCTCCACTCCTAGGTTCAGGCACGCAAGTGCACTCTGCAGGGATGGATCAGCTGGCCAGCGGAGGGGGACAGTGGCTCCCCGGGGATGGGTGGGAACAGGCACTGAGCTCTCCAGTCCTTGAGCCGCTGTTGAGATGGGCCTTCACCAGCAGCACTGTCGGAGAGCTGGCCAGCTGCCGCGGCATCCCTCATCCTACCTGACGCCATGTACGAGGCTGACATGGTTTCCTCTCGCAGGAACTGATTGGAATCACTTTCTGAGTGGGGCTCAAGCACGGGATGCTGCCCCAGGCCTCCCCACCATGCAGGTCCAAGATCTTGGCACCCAGTCTCTGCAGCTCTGCTCCCTTGGAAGGCTCTCTAGCACAGGTGGAAGATGTGCGATGTTGAATCAGAAGCAGCAAAACACCCTATTTTTCTAAACATTTCCTGCACTGATGGGTTTTGAGCTCCAGCACCCATTGAGGAGCTCCTGATGCCCTCAAGCCTCACTCTCATCAGGCCCAGACTGGGGAAAAGGCAGCTAAAAGACCACCGGCTTCAGGTTAAAACCAAGACCACGTGCATTTTACAGCCTTTCACCCCTCCTTGAACGCAGGACTTCAAGCATCAGCTTCCAACAGCCAGGAAAACTAAAAATGAGCCCTGAAAAATAAAAGCCCCAGCCAGGTGGCCCAGGAGGAGTCATTGCCCCCATCGTGGCTGTCTTCAGCAAAGCCTTTGCCTGGCACAGCCACAGCTCTGGGCGGCTATAGGAAACCACCCAACCTTCCAGGCAACCAGATTCCATTTTTCAGCCAGGTGCAGCTAAAAATCATAGAATCATTAAGGTTGGAAAAGACCTCTGAGGTCACCTAATCCAACCGTCAACCCAACACCACCATGCCTACTAAACCATGTCTCGAAGTGCCACATCCACACGTTTTTTGAACACCTCCAGGGATGCTAACTCCACCACCTCCCTGGGCAGCCTGTTCCAATGCCTCACCACTCTTTCAGGACAGAAATTTTTCCTAATATCCAATATAAACCTCCCCTGGTGCAACTTGAGGCCATTATCTCTCATCCTATCACTGGTTACTTGGGCGAAAAGACCAACATCTTCCTCCCTACACCCTCCGGTCAGGGGGTCGCAGAGAGTGATCAGGTCTCCCCTCAGCCTCCTCTACTCCAGGCTGAACAACCCCAGCTCCCTCAGCCACTCCTCACAGGACTTGTTCTCCAGGCCCTTCCCCAGCTCCGTTGCCCTTCTCTGGACACGCTCCAGCACCTCAATGTCCTTCTTGTCGTGAGGGGCCCAACACTGAACACAGCATTCGAGGTGCAGCCTCACCAGTGCCCAGTACAGGGGCACCATCACTGCCCTGGTCCTGCTGGCCACACTATTCCTGACACAAGCCAGGATGCTGTTGGCCACCTTGGCCACACTGCTGGGTCATGTTCAGCCAGCCAATCCTGGAAGACAAGGATGGTGCCAAGCCCCCAAGAGTGGCTCCAGCCCCAGCACCCACATCTCTCTGTAGGCTGAGGGAGCATCACCTGCACGTGCAGAGATTTGTCAGGAGATCTCTCCAACACCACCAAAATCCAATACTTTTCAGTGCAGGTTTTTCCCCTCCCCAAAGCCCAAATCACAGCTATTTCCCCTCCTAACACTCTTGTTATGTCACCTTAAAGCCAAATGGCTCAAACACTTCTTGTGCAGATCCTGTTGAGTTGGGATTTTCTGTCTGTTGTGTTTTTACTTAGCTGACCCCGACAAGTCCTTTTTTACTGGATGTTTTCTCAAAGGTCAGTGCCTCTTTCTTGTATGCATCTGCCACAAAATATGAACTTTCTAAATAACTTCACAGAAAGAGGCAAAACTGCACTAGAGACCAAGCTCCTTGCTCAGCACTGTGACCCTGACTGACCTGCAAGGGTGTTAGGCATCCCACTGTGGAGGCACCAGCTCCTGATGTGCCACCAGACCATGAAGCCAGCTTCAGCCCATGCACAGAGAGCTGCCCTCCAGAGCTGCTGTAATTCCTGGATGTCACTTTTCCCTACACCAGCAACACTGCTAAGTGGGAAGAGTCTTGGTGCACGGGTCTTGCAGGCAGAGTCTTGCACACAGCGAAATTGCCAGGTATGAAGCTTTTACTTGCAGAAGTGGGAACCCCACCGAAGCCTGCGCTGAGCCCCGTCTGCTGCAAACCCAGCTGGGAGAGGAGGAGGCACGTGGGGAAAGGGCTGGCACAAGAGCCGTTGCAAGAGGATGAGGACATCCCCAGCGATTTCCGATTTCCAACCCCACACTGGCAGAACAGCCCAGCAGGTCTGGGATAAAGCTCCATCACCCTTTAAAACTTATCCAGTTATTTTAAAAGGTGCCAAATTACTTTTCCATTTTTTAATGCAGCCTGTGTTGTTATTAACAGGCTAGCAGCGCATGGAGGGTCCGGAGCAGGACTAGCCCACATGTGGCACCGCCACATCCCATCCTGACATGGGACTGCAAAAAAGGAACATTAAACATGCAAACAGCAGGGACGAAGTCACCCCAAAAAGGACTGGTGCTCATGGTCACTGTCCCAGAACCACAAACGGCCCTGTCCCCCGAGGCTGGCGTGAGGCTGCAGCACAAGGCCTGAGCACTGAGCAGCAACTGCCTCAAGAGCAGGAGCGCCATCATCTCCAGGGTGAAAAGCATTTTAGGGTGTCCTCCCTCTGCCCCCAGGCACTTCAGGAACGACATTTTCATCCCTGCAGCGCCCGGCACAGAGGGAAACCCTCCCAGGGGGCACAGCTGCAGCACAACGAAGCCTCCAAATTAGCTGCAAAATCACCTTTGACATCCTTTGGGCTTCCAGCGTCCTGAGCGAGCGGAAATAACTCGCTTTGCTTCGGAGCCAAAGCGCCGAGCAAAGCAACATGCATGGACAAGAGGGGCCACGGGGGAACTGGGACAGCCGGAGGATCCGCACCCACCTCCCTCCATAAAACTCCCCGGGAGCGAGAGCCCAAACCTGCCCCTTCCGGATCCACCCGGCAGTGGCTCCTGCCTTGCAGTGTCGCATCTGGAGAGAGTGAGAATAACCCAAAAAGCAAGAGAGGAGACTCCGCCGAGCATCCACATGGGTGAAACCACACCCCGGGCTTCGGGATCCAGAGCCCCCAGCTCCTGCCCCGCCGCCGGATCCAGGGACCCCGCGGACGAGGAGAGGCCGGGGCTGAAGGGTCCCCGGGGCGGGCGTCGCTGCCCCGTTTGGGTGCAAAGCTCGTGCGGCTGCGGCAGCGCCCCGGCACCCACCGACCGCCGCCGCTGGCGGGTGCTGGCCGAGGAGGGGCCGGAGGGTCGCAGGGCAAATAACCTCCGACACCGGCCACCGAGCAAGAGCCCCTGGCGGCACCGAGCCCGGCAGGGCCGTGCGAGGCCTCACCGGCGCGTCCCTCGGCGGCGGCAGGGCCCGGCCATGACAAAGCGCCGGCTGCGAAGGGGACGGGGGCAGGAGCTCCCCCCGGCTCCCCGGGCCGAGGCACCCGCGCTCCCGGGCAGCAGCAGCCGCCCACGGGGACCGGCGGCTGCCCCGACACC